>CBVK0100300874.1:0-12959 GCA_900067695.1 Picea abies
AAACCCCAACTTGAAACAAAATGGAGGTTAAGGGACAACCATGACATATTTCAGAGTTGGTGGCAAAAACAAGGCAAAACTTCAGCCTTTTTTGACGGTGCCTCCAAAGGAAACCCCGGGACAGCGGGAGCAGGAGGAATCATTTATTCCAGCAACGGGGAGAAATTAGCAACCTTTTGTTGGGGTCTTGGACAGCGAACCAATAATCAAGCAGAAATTCTGAGTTTGATCAAAGTTTGTCAGATAGTAAGGGAAAGAGGACATCGGGAGCTACAAGCATTTGGAGACTCTGAGATCTTGATCAAAATAATACACTCAAGAGGACAGTTTAAAGATGCTGGGCTAAATAAGAATCTGCAAAGGTTAAGAAACATTCTAAAAGATTTCACCTCCTTCAAGTGCTACCATATTCTCAGAGATTCAAATAAAGAAGCAGACAAACTAGCCAACGAAGGCTGCCTTTTGCCCCAAGGAGAAATCAGCGTAAATGGTGGGGACCCAGTTAAAAAATGTATTCCTTGAAAAGGACAACAGCTTGCAAAAGAATGTAGAAGGCAACAAATGCTTGAGAAAGACAGCTGGAACAGAAGTTGAAACACAGTGCTGAAACACAGATGCTGGAACACAGATGCTGGAACACAGATGCTGGGACACAGAAGCTGAAACACAGTGCTGAAAGTGATGGATCTTATGCTGAAACACGGTGTTACAGCAGCTGAAATTAAGTGTTGTTACATATGTTGAAACACAGTGCTGGAACAGTTGCTGAAACACAGTTTGTTACATATGCTGAAACACAGTTTTGTCACATATGCTGAAACACAGTTTTGTTAAATATGCTGAAACACAGCGTTGGAACAGATGTTGAAACGCAGTGTTGGGAATTATGCTGAAACAACGATGGATCTTATGCTGAAACAGTGATGCATCACAATTTGTAACTGAATTTGTGGCTCTGCCACCCCTCTAATAAAAACTATAACCGTTTTCGTTAAAAAAAAAATAAAAAAAAAATAACGGATGAGTCTTACATTCTTAAATTATCGTGAGAAGGTTTTGTGGTCATACCCAAGAGAAGGTTTTGTGCTTGTGAGGAAATTAACAGACTAAGACCAATTTTCGAGAGGCACCTATAGTTCTCAAGAAATGTTGTCACTTTCACTTTCATAGGTGTCATCCTGCATGCCTTTAAAGGAAAATTTGAATCCCCCCATCCACCTCTCTCTAGAAATCAAGAGAAAATTATCTCATAAAGGTAAAGGCTTGGGGAAAGGCATTCCAACACATGTGGAACATGCAAGTATCTCCATTGGGGCCATGGACGCTCGTTGGAAGCAGAGCAAGGATTGTGACACCGAGGTGACTTCGGTGGGTCTATGGATGCTCGCTGGTACTAGAGCGACACCAGAGAAATGAAAAATTAACTTGCATTCTCAACATTCCTGGTGCATTGTTACCTTGTAGAAATTCACTTACCTCCCTAAGATGGTCTAGTTCTAAAAGGATGTTGTGGTAATCAACCAACTTTGAGTGTGGATATAAGTTCTCTCCTGCTTCCTTCAAATTTGTCTCATCACATTATGGTATTTTGAAATCTGTGGGACCTATTCACTCTCCCCCTAGGTTATGCATGGTAAGTTTTTTTATATTTCTCATGTCTTATTGCTTAGATGCTTATTATAAAAATCCATGGCTTCACCCAATGTGTCTCCAATTGTTGTGCTGGCACCAAAAACTTCCCCTTTTTCTTGTTTCATTACTCAAAGAGTCAATTTCCCCCAATAAATAGGGACCCTCCTTTTGTGTCTCACAAGCCCCTTTATCTTGTCATCCAAGTTAAGTTGTCCTTATGACCTTTGATTCAATTCCTTTCATCTTTTACTTAGAATTTTATGGCCTTCTTAGCTCATTGATTCTGTCTGGATTAGCAAGTTAACCTTTTCTTCATCGATATAGCAAGTATCGACGAGTTAACCTTTTCCTCACCGACACAACGAGTATTAACAAGTTATCCTTTTCCTCACCGATACTAAAAAGTGACCAACATTAGAAAATTTTCGATTTTGTCCTTTGTGTATCGACACCAATAACATTTTTTCGTCAACACACCGATGTGCATCCCACCATTTCCTCTGATACACATGCTACTTCGAGTTTTGATGGATTCAACTTTATGTATCGACATCAATGAGCCTATCCTTGCTGACATGTGAACATTATCGACTCATCATCACATATACACCGGAACGACAACACTTAAAGGTTTAAAATAAAGTCCTTCCTTCACATATCGACGATGATAATATTTCGAGCACAGGTACATGAAGGGGTCAATTATCAACCAAACTCTTCACTCAAAGGTTACACATATCGATGTTATTCACTTGATGCTCACTGATACACCGACGAAGTTTAAACAATAAGCACCGATACATAAAGTGCATCCTTAACGCTAATTTGGTTTCTATCTTCGATACATAACACTATGTGCATCATTTCTCACACCGAGTGAACGAAAAAGGTTACAAACGTAACCAAGGCTTAGCTTTCACTATTTTCCACCAAAGAGAAGCACTCAAAGTGTGTTTGAGAGGGAATCCCCGCGATGTGAGAATTCAACTCATAAACCTCCTCACTACCCATGTGTCAACACACTCACAGGTATGTAACCCATCCTTGTCTACGTGTCCTCCTTTGGTTACGAGTTCTTTGTGTATAGATATGCATTGAGGAAGGCGAGTCAACCCTAAACTTAATTTTTCCTTACCTTCTTCCCCCTTGCTCTCCTAACCCTTTGAGCTTGGAATAAGATCCTCCATACCTTCGCCTTCTGAACCCTCGACAAACCCTTTCCCTTCCTTGTAGCTATACCCTATCTCTTCCATGGAAGATTGGGGTTTCCCCTCTAAGGCCCGATGCCCTAACCCCATGAAACCCTTCGAACAAGCCAATAATGCTCTATCTAATCCTTAACATTTCCTTGGTTCCGCTTCACATGAAGTATTCCACTAGCCATTCCATGCTCACAAACCGAGAATATAGAGAGAAGAATATTTATCCATACTTAGCCAAAAACTTAACTTCAAAATCGTGTTGGTGTGGATGAGGTTTTTGGCACTGATACATCTTCGTCTACACCGAAGAAGTTTGAATGGTTAACGCTGATATAGGCTTGTATTTTTCAACAAGTTTCTTTTGACGAGCACTGATACTATCCTTGTGTGTCACCAACATTCGCATGATCGATGCCAAGGGGCCTTCACCATATCGATATCGATCTTCCCTTCAAGGTCGATACACAGTTAGTTGGTCCCCCTCTCTGACATTTACTAGAAATTGATTAATCATTTTGCAATGTCAACAAAGCTTTCTTCTTCGGATGCCGATACACCTCCTCATGTTGGTGTAGATGATATTTCTGACTCCGATACAGGTATGTATCAACACCCAAATCATGAACCCTCTGATTTTTCCAAGGCCTCAAAATCACCCAAGTGCAGAAATTAAGCCAACCCTTATTTTTCTTCATTTCTTTGCCTTGTGAAATAGTTAGAATCTGATGTTTTTATCTCACAATTGGTAATTTTGTTGAACTAATGATGAATATATTTTGCAGGTTCAGATATGTAGCCACACAAGCTATCTCAAAGTGCCAGCAATGCCCCTGTGGAAGAGGCCTTTGCAAGTGGAAGCACTCAAGAGGAAGACGTAGACCTCCCATGACCCATTTATGACAACACTAAAGGGATTATCGACAGAGAACCTTCAATTAAATGGGGCGAGGTTTACTAGATGTTGAATAATAAAAGTTTCCCCCAAGGGGAAGATGATGAATTTGACCTCAAGATATTCAAGAACATTAAAAAATCCAAGCTATATAAGGTGGAAACCCACACAACAATATTCCCTTATGTAGAGGCCATTTCATGGATAGTAAGGGATGTGAGCTTGGAGACCATGTACATTCTCAATGCCACAGAGCACCTAATAGCGTATTTTGAAGCATCAATTGTAGCTTCTTACTACCACCTAGATAAAGGGGAAATATTACTAGATAAAAAACTTATAAAGGAGTTCCCACCTAAGGTGAAGGATTTATTTAAGGTCTGGTACAAGCCCAACAAAGCATTCAAATCAAGGGCCTCGAGCGAGTACCCCACCAACTTACTGAGAATGCCTTACTAATATGTGGTGGTGATGTTGTGTAGACTGTATGAGGAACCCAACACTTCAAAATCCCCAATGACTTGGGCACCTCTCATTTAGTACAACATTGATGTTGGGTCGACTTTCAACTGGACTGAAATTCTATTAGTGTCCTTCGAAGAAGCTATTATAGCAGTCAAACAAACCATCCCCAAGCAATTTCCTAGTTTTCACATGTCCTCCTATCTCCTAGACATGGTATGCATCTGCCACGCATATCCACAGATGCACTGGGCCTAGCAGCCAACCGACCCCAAAAAATCCACATTTATTGCAAGGTGCTCTGGGAGCACAAGTATAGAACAAAATATCACAAGATCTGTGATCACTTCCTAGCGCCATTATTCTAGCTTATCTTTGACGCACCTATGTCGTGCATGAAAAACAAAGCACGAGCGATAGTCTGAAGGATGGGAGACTGATACCTTTTGGAGTACAACACATATTTGAGAATATACAGAGCCACCATAGCTCCACAGTTACTTCCAAGATTTGTTCTAGACAAGTTGGTTCTACATGAAATTTCTTAACAAATCGTGATTCATGGAGTTGGCAAAACTCTCTATAGGGACAAGAAAGCCATTTGGCCTCCTTTGCCACCATGGGTTAGATTGTATCCCTTCAAAGATGTGAAACATGCATAGGATGAAGTGGACAAGCTGAAATCCTTCCACTTCAGAGAGAAAATATTCTAGAAGCATGATCCTTTGGACGTGGTAAAGAAACACTACCATAGACACAAGCATAGATGAGAATACAGGACAGATGATTGGTAAGAAGAGGAGATTCATTGTCGTGCAATAACATACCATGAAGTCATTTCCAGGTGAAAGGGAAGTTCAATAGGAAGAATTTCAAATGAATAGAGAGCATGAGAGGCCTAAAAGAAGGTTGATGAAGAAGTGACATCAATAGTAGCAACCAACAAAACCATAGCCACAACCTCCAAACAGGACACAATGGAAGTAGTAGAGGAAGAAAGAAAAATAAAAGAAATTGAAGTTGTCGAAATAAAAGAACACAAGAAGAAAAGAAGAAAAGAAGAGGAGGAGGAGTGGAGAAAACAAAGGGAAGCTAAGGAAGCAACAATAGCCAAGCGACAAAGAAAAAAGGAAAAGGTGTAGAAGGAAAAGGAGGACATAACCGAACAAAAGCGAAAACAAGAGGAAGATACAACTAATGTGGTACCTAAATCTGAGGTATCAACAAAAGTTGAAGTAGCAGGAACAACAGTGGCAAAGAAGAGAGTAGTTGACAGAGTAGCAACGAAAGTGGTATAAGAGGAGCAAAGGAGACAGAACGAGGAAGCATTGAAAAATGATGCTTCTCCCATGGGTACAAATATCTTGGTGTCATTAGCGGAAGCCCCACTCACCAGTGGACACTTCTCGCTCAGGGAATTTGGATTGGGACTCTTCATGCCCTCCAGGGCTTGCAAGGTGGCATATTTAAAGACATTTCAGTTTGACAAGGCCTCCGACAAAATTATACAACAATAAACAAAGAAGCTCCCAATCACTGGGAAAGCTCCCTTGACATGATTACAAAAACCATGGTGACAGAAGATGTTAGGAAGGACACAATCTTTATTGCATCAAGTGGCATTGCCTTCACAATATCATAGGAACAAAATCTGAAAGACCCGATCCACAAAAATCAAGAAAAGGATGATTGGATCAGCGAGTTGGAAGAAGAATTCAGGCATGGGAAAAGAGATAAGTAGAGCCTCAAGGAATTCAGGATATGTGTGAAAAAAGTCAGGACATAATTCCATGAGATGGCTACTAACATGTGTGGAAACCTCTGGGTCTTCCAATAGTTGGTGGCACAAATCATATCCCAACACAGCTTGGTACAATCCAAGAATGTTGAATTTGTTGTCGTCAGAGAAGATTTAAATGATATGCAGTGGTGGATTGTTGAGAACTTAAATGCCCTAGCTGGGCTGCCTCGCATATCAGACTGGGAAAGGAAGATTAACTATACCTACCTTGATAGTTTCCAGCAAGTCCGGGAGAAGGATGAGAGGGAGACAAATTATTCCCTAGCAATATGTGCACAACTTCACAAGACAATGCGCATTTTGATGCATAAAATGCACCTGCCTTCTATCAAAGCACTCAGGAAAACGAAATATGATGAACATATTTTTGAAGAAATCTAACTAAATATGAAGCAAAGGCAAAAAAAATGCTTAGGTTACAATTAGGGTAACAAGAGATATGATGGAATAACATATTGTCAAGCCAACCAAGACATAAAATATGATTCAGGCTTTGATGGTTAACATGACAAGAGATATGAAAACCCTCTCACGCAACTCAGCCTCTCGGGAAGCTTCCCTAGAGACGTTGCTATATCGTAGATTCATCGCCATCGCAGAACATCATGAAGCTTGGGAAGCTTATTTGAGAGACAAGGACATATAAAGAAAGACAAAATATCAAACTCGAATTCCTCCAAAACCATCTCCTATTTTGTCTTTTTGTCAACCATAATTAGTTTCATCTTATCACAACACATGTCAACATCATTTAAGAAGGGAAGTTGAAGAGACTTGTAACTACTTCTTGCAGAATCCAAGAAGACCCCATAGGCAGTTACTAAGATAACTATAAGTAAGAGAAGAGGCCCATTTCGACAGGGCTCTTCAAGCATTGTAAATTCAAGAACTATTTTCAGAAATAATATGGAGAAGTCCTCAAGGCTGATTTTGTTAGAGAGAATGACTCTTGTTGGTGGTGAGTTTGTTGTGAACTATTACCATTAGGTTGTTGTGTTGTTTGTATGCACTGTAAGAATGTTGTTTAGTTTATAGACTTTTCTTGTGCGAACATAAATTTCCTACAATTTAGTTTCTTCTCTCTTATTATTTATCTTGAGATGATGAGTAGTCTATGCATTTGAACTCGTAGCTTAGACTAATCTGGTTATGATTTTTGCATGTATGTGTTATCTAACTATGTTGCTTCTTAACAACTATCTAGAAGAAGTATTTGCAGGGATTAATGGCATTTATGGCTGCTCATTAGTTACTATAGTCGCTCCTAGCTAGGATAAGATAGATTATATTTTATTTATGCAAGTAGTTAGTTTGCATCTGCATTCTTCATTGCACTCATAGCCATTCAATCATTCCCCCAACCTATTAATGGCAGTCGATCCAAAACCTGGATGGGTCTCCAAAACCAAAGAGTGCACAGTCTAATTTGGATTGTGTATTGGGGAGTACACTTGTTTGTTGAAGGGCATTTTTCCTGCGTCAATAGGAGGATAGAAATTGGATGCATATACAAGATGCATGAGTATCCAATGATCGAAATACATGCACTTGGATATGATTAATTACCTAAGATCTTAGTACAGGAGGCCTATCTCAAATAATGCCACACATATTTTCCTCAATGTTAATTTGATTTTTAAATTGCAAGTTGAATAATTGTAGATGCCATAATTAATTCATTTAGATCGACAATACCATCGACAAAGATTGACGAAAGTGTAGAATGTAAGAAAAACAAAATCAATTAGTAGACTGAAAAAATGAAACATAATGAAGAATAAGGAAAAATCTTACCTAGTAAGCCAAAGACAACCATTCCAAGCTGCAAATGTTCTATAGCATATTAAAACTGAAGGTAGTAGATATAATTTAGAGGTGGCAGGGTTGTGGTTCGAGTGGGGAACACTACAAAATGTGAAATTCTAAATTTATAACTACCCACTTGCCATCATTGCATATGGAAATTGCCTCCAAATCATGCCTACAACCATGTTCTTCATTCCCGAGCCTTCCCCACGAGTCATCTTTATTTATGGAATGTAGATAGTGAAACTAGGTGTATTTAATTCTTGCAACAACCCTTATGCATTCTTACTTGGAAGGCTATGAAGTTAAACCCTCCTCGTCTACATGGCTATGAGGTGACAATAAGCTAGTCCTTGCTACAAGCGCAATACACATTCCTCGTCCTGTAAGGCTATGCACTAAAGAAAAAAAACAATGAAATAAAATGTGATAGGTGTTATTCGTAAACAACTATAGGAATGTTCCAAACCATTTGACAATGCAGATTGGTTTGGTGATGAAAATTCATAGGGCTATGCCTATCATTGGAAATGCATTTGGCGTAATTAAAGGTTATGACAACCTTTGATTGAATACCCTTTCATCCTTGTTATATTATAAGGCTTACTTATATAATAACATTAAGTTGTTAGGCATTGAGTTATTGTTGGGTGATAGTTGAGATAATCATTCAACCATTTCCTCTCGAATAAGAAGTACTTGGACCTTAAAACCATTTGCAATTTATATAAAAGAGATATAAGCTATTGTAATGATGAACTAGAGCTAGTATTGAATATATTCTTCAAGTTCCTCTCGCTGTTCATTCTTCATTATGGTTGTTATTGTGCCTCTGGTCTTATTGTTATATGGTACCAGAGTTGAAAAATTGCACACCATGCTCTGATCAGGAAGGTTATCGTCCAGGTGAAGGTCGCTACGACTTGTTGAAGGAAACAACTACTTGAAGCAATTTATGTGAATTTTAGAGGGATCATGGGCATATGCCATCGTGGTGCATATTAAATGATGCCAAAGGGAATGTGGGCATTAGTTGTCTCGTGAATGGTGAAGGAAATTACCCACCAGTGAATGCGTGGGATGTGAGCGTTGAACCACATATGTTTCCAGTGTATGAGAACACTACATATCCATGTTGGGAATCCACGTATTTAATTTTACTATTTATGGGGATGTTGTAGGTATGATACATGCAATTGTAGAGACAATCCATAATTGTTGCCATGTCTAATGGAATATCTGCTAGGCATATTTTAGTACTCAGAGATTGATAATTGATAAAGAAGATTAATTTGTTATGGCCTTGCCTTGGCTTGATAGGACCATTGTCTACTTGTTGGCTGTAGCAATCAATACTTTGGACTTGGAGAGATCACTAGAGTTTGTCGGGTGCAATGATCTAGTTTAGGAACCCACTAATATGATGGTAGGCCAATGGAAGTAGAGATAGTGAAAAGGATGGGATTTTTCCCGAGTGAAAGAATATGAAGTTTGGAATTTGCAAGAATAGTCTGTGACATTGGTATGTGAACCGAGAATTTGACTTCATCATATGAAGTTAGAACATTCCTCCTCTACCTGATCGTTGGTCACATAATTTAGATTGGGATATAAAAAAGACATTGATTCTTTGAGGTTGATAACAATTAGATTATTTTCATCATTTACATTTGAGCAAAAATTGCAGATTTGAGTTTTCATATCAAATAATAGAGTAGTTTGTTCTTTTATTTTTCTGACTAGGATGTTAAGCATGGAAATTCCATTAGAGAAATACTCTGGCTTCAATTTCCACTCCTGGAAAGTAAAATTCCAAATGCAACTAATGAACAAATACTTGTGGGGAATAGTTAAAATGACGGAGCAAGCATTGAGAGATCCAATTAAATTATTGGAATGACAAAGCAGAGATGATAAAGTCAAAGCCATCATTGGCCTTATTCTCATAGGTTCAGAGTTACATCATGTAGATATGGAGACATCATCTAAGGAAATTTGGGATATATTGAACACATTGTTTGGAGCACAATTGGTGAATTCAAGGTTTTCTTTAAAGCTATAGTTTTTTAGTTTTAAGATGTTAGTTGATATCACTATGTCTAACTTCACATAAACAATCTGAAATCTGTTCTCATACAACTAGCAGAGGTCAAGGCTGCAGTAGATGAAGAGGACGACAAAGCCATTTTTTAAAATAGTCTACCATCTAAATACAACGACATTATTTTTACTCTAAGTCATTTGTCTTCTCAAAGTATAGAAGATATGATTGTTGAACTTTTAGCTGAAGAAAAGAGAGCCATTGCAAGAAATATAGAAGGATATACTCAATCTAAGATGACATTTTACTTAAGAAACAACCGTAATACTAAATACAAGAGGGAGATAGAATGTTACTACTGTAGAAAAATGGGTCATATAACAATTAATTGTAAAATCCATGCCAGTGCTCTTCTCGGAGGGAAGCTTAAAGAATCAATGAATATATCTTTTATTGAAGATCCACCAAAGTTAAAAAATGGAGAAGACTTTGCTAAAGAATTCACTTTATAAGGAGGACTACACTTTTTAGATAGGGAAGGATGAAGTTGAAGACAAATAATTGTTCAATAGTCCAAGATGCATGTAGATTGGAGAAACTATACCCAATAGGTGTTATGAGGCTTGGATGTGGGGATTTTTGTCCAATAGTTTAGGGAAGATTCAAGATCTAGAAGTTAGACATCATACCTTTATAAGAGTTAGAAGACATTTCAAGTGCCAATGATGTAGGGAAATTTGGATCACACCTTTCAGTGGAATAGGGAGCAACTTGAAGGAGTCTTATTGGTCCAAGCATTGTTTTCAAAGACAAAGCTTTTCAAGAATGTTAGATTCTATTTTTAGTTGTGTTCAATGTGTGTGAGCTTGTTTTTAGTGGTGTAAGATTTAAGATGGGGTGTTAGATTACAATGACTACTTACGTAATAATATCAAGTTGTTAGAAATTGAGTTATTGTTGGATGATGGTTGAGATAATCACTCAACCACTTCCTCTCGAATAAGAAGTAGTTAAATCTTATAACCATTTACATTCTCTATAAAATAGACATATGTTATTGTATTGATGAAAACAAAGTTACTGACTTAATGAGAACCGTGACCCCAAAACAAGAACTCTAACCCTTAAAACCCATATTTTTGTATAAAAAACATTAAAATCAACCCCCAAATCAAAAAGTGGTGCTACTGGTAGCACCATTTTTTGTAACTAGGTCAAAATTACAACTTTTTTCAAGCATGAGCTTAAAATATCAAATGGTTGCTCAGAAAAACTTTAAAATCAACCCCCAAATAAAAAAGTGGTACCACTGGTAGCACCATTTTTTCTAGCCAGGTCAAAATTACAACTTTTTAAAACACAAAATAGTCGCTGAGAAAAACCTTAAAATGAACACCTAAATAAAAAAGTGATGCTAGCTAGAGCAAAATATTTTTTCTAAACATTAAAATTGCAGCTAATTACAACCTAATTGAAACTGTGGCCTTGACAACAAATCCCTACGCAAACAAAAAACCCAAGATTAAATCTTAAATGGTCACTTGAAAATTTATTTACTATTTTTTTTTAATTTACATTAAAAAATAAATAAAGAGAAAGAAGAAAATATTCACAATTTTTTATTAATCAAGAAAAAATCACATCTAAAAAAATATATTCAAAACCCAAATTAAAAATAAAGGTGGAAAACAAAAAAATATTAAAAAAAAAAATACTAATAAAGGAACAAAATTCAAAAAAATATTTTTAAAAAATATCTAAAAAAAAATTCAAAAAAATACTAAAATTGCATAAGCTAAAACTTTATTTTAAAAAACATTTAAAAAATTAAAACACTAAATTTCATTATTATTATTTTTTAAATTAAAAACTTATATATATATATATATTCCACGTTAAAAAAAAACAAAAAAAAAAAAACCCGTAATTTATTTCATCCAAAGAGAACCAAATTACATTATGCAAGTGCTTTAAACCACATATCTCATTTATGGATAAAAAGGTCCAAGCATACAAAGGCTAAATACCACATGAGAGATAACAACTTGAAGGCAACATACATATAAAAGACAATACATCAATCCAAAAAAGGAAACAAGAATCAACCAAGAGTCATAGCCCCCACCAATAGAAAAAAAAACAC
This sequence comes from Picea abies, assembly GCA_900067695.1. Classification (NCBI taxonomy): domain Eukaryota; kingdom Viridiplantae; phylum Streptophyta; class Pinopsida; order Pinales; family Pinaceae; genus Picea; species Picea abies. Next base: position 11,980 of record CBVK0100300874.1, read on the forward strand.
CGAGAGAAACAAACCAAAAGAAGACCCTGAAAACTGGACAGACTAGGTTAGAGTGGTATAACAACCACACACCAAAAGCACCAGATAAAAGATAGTACCAGGCAGATTCAACTCCACAAACCAATCACAAGGGAGAGACTCAAAACATCGCACACCCAATAGAAGGACATCAAAGCGTTGACCCACTGCAAAATCAATACTGCATACCCATACTAAGGACCTCAAAGCAAACTCCTCACCAACAATCAGATAAGGGGTGGAAAACAGAGCACCAACACCCAACACATCCGGACCTCGACTGTGAATACATCAAACCCTTAACATACTAGAAAAACCAGAGAAGAGAACCACATACTACAGGAAGCAAACCCCCAAGAAAACCCTATCGAGAGCGAGCGAACCAATCAAGAAAACCAGATGTGGGATGGACTAGGTATGAGCGGCATACCAACCTCTTGAAAAGGAAGAGAGATTCCAAAACTGCCTGACCCACCAACAATAATATCAAAATTCAGAAAATAATACTTGAACCTAGAGCCAAGAAACAAGGATATGCATCAAACACTGACAATGATCCCGAAACAAAGAGGCAGAGCTGGAAGGAAGCCTACAGGGGATGGGGGGGAGCCCCACAGAGAGACAACGCCACAAAACTAGTGGTCACAACTGACCTTGGCTGTAGCGAAGAACATAACGAGAATAAATGAGGGAAGGGAACGGAGCCACCGCTGAAACCCTCCCATCTGACTAGAAGATCTCTTGCACCAGCGAGAACAGAAGATCGAGCATACACTCTGACACACCATCAAGAGCACGAGAAAAGAAGACCGAACCCACGCAAAGAGGGAAGCACATGCACCAAATTGGAATAAACGACGACGCACGCAACAAACCCCTCATCAATTTCGTTCACCAACAAACAAAAAACTTGAAGCTAGGCAATGCCATGCCCTTGACAATCCAAGTGAGATCGGAAGAGC
>CBVK0100300875.1:0-12959 GCA_900067695.1 Picea abies
TGATTTGATGATATCCCAAAGGAAGATCCAACTTAGTAAAGAATTTTTCTCCATGCAATTCATCCAATAAATAATAAATGATAGGGATAGAAAACTTATCTTTTATGGTTAGACTCACATGAACCAGAACAAGTGGAAACCAGTGTTGGGCCTACTCCTCCTTCCAAAAGGATTGGATTGCATGAAAATGATTCACTCAATGCAATCACTTTCACCTCCCCTCCCAGTCATACAGGCCCAACTCTACTAGCACGGGGTATGGGTGAAAGGTGATCATCCCATGAACTTTAAGGAGGTTAGGATTGGTTCTCTGCTTGACTATTATAGCTACATGAGCTTTGGGTGTGGTAATGCCTGAGATGTGGATTTCTTTATAGCTATAGCTACAACTATAGTTGCAATCTTATGGAATAAAAATGCGAGTCAAATAGTCATGTTGTTGAGATGTATATAATATTGACACATACGCCATGAACAATCCTTTATTTTAACCAACACCATTGGTGAAGAGAAATAACTATTGCTCGGTTGAATGATGCTATCCTCTAAAATTTTCAAGATCATGCACTCAATCTCACTCTTTTTTGCATATGGATACCTTTAAGGCCTAATGTTAGGTGGTACACTTTCTGGTTGCAAATGAAAAATATGGTCATGATCTCGAGCAGTTGGAAGACCCTTAGGAATTTCACCAAATAACTTGGAATGATTGTTGATAACTATTTGGAGATCTGATGGAGTAGAGGTGTAATACCCATGTTTCCCCTGGCTTGTAAATATAACTATAACTTTCCAAAAGACTGTGGAAGACTGAATATGTGTGAATGTTGGATTTGATGAACCTTTTTGTTATAAAAGGTAATATAAGTATTTATGTTATTAATTAAAAATTGATAGCGTTGCATAACTGTTGAAGGGGGGGTTTGCCAAGGTAGATCATGATGCTATGAGAGAGATGGTGAGGGGAACCAAAAATAGTTAAGATGACCCCCACCATACCATTACCTTACTGTATTTAATTACTTAGACCCAGAATAGTCCAATGACCCAGAAATAAATTACCAGTCAAGATGGTAGTTGGGAAGCCTCCTCAAGAGTTAATGAGCAGATGGGCAGAGTACCCATATGAAAGACTCCTTGACCTGACCACGGGTTGGGGATTTGGACCCGCGCAATATTTCTTTGGAAGGAAATAAAATAAGGAAACTCATGGGAGAAGTGGATTGTGAAGTAAAGAGTGTGTGCAGCTCGAGGGTTCTGAAGAGAACTGAAAAACAAGCTCATTCCAGGTGCAAGAAGTTGTTGGCAGCATTTTCAGTCCAAGATGATGAAAGGGGTTGCATAGGAGACGAGTGACTGTGGAAGTACTCATTACAGACCTCCTTGCTGGATAGAGAGAAAACCATTTTTCCAAGTTCTTGTGGGAGGAGGAGAGTAACCTCCATCCCTGACTGTCGTTGAACAAGAAAAAATGGTCTCTCTCAGAGCATCATGGTCTAGATAGGGGGTGGCCAGCAGTAAATCCGTTCAGGAGTGGTTGTGCCTATGGGTGGGAGGAAACATGCACTCCTCTCAACAGTTTCTTCTCCATCTTGTTTTCATGATAAGTATTCTTATACATGCATACTAGAATTGAAATAATGGTTGAATATACGTGTATATGACTAAAATTTGAATTGAATGATTAATGTAGAAATGCTTACTATTTTTCTTTGAACCCATGTTTTTGAATGGTCTTTTTTTTTCCTCAGCTTAATAGTTAGAGAGCTATGGGACGTGGGTCTATAAGTGAATCTAGGAATAAGCTATAGTCTCTGCACTCACTAGAAATATCCTAAGGAAATTTTTCCTAAGGATTAAGCTTGTAATGCAAGAGTCAGGGTAGAGTTAGATGGAATACTTAAGTCATGTCAACCCCTCAAATTTACCTCAAGATTACCAAATTCGAGCTCTATGGAGGGAAGGTGTATCCTTCTAACCCTTCGTCGGTGTGACCAAGGGCTCATGTCCATGGCCTTAACCAAATCATGGCTAATATTTAAGCATGCAACCCACGAGAATTATCTAAGGATTCATATGACCAAGGCCTGGGAACCTTGCGCTAGGCCTGACAAGATATAAGATATGTTGGCTTCAGAACTCCAGGAGTTCAGAATTCCGGGGTGTTATGGCCTTACCACTCTCAAACCAATCGAAGGAAAATTTTTGTTACGGTTACCGACAAGGTGGACCGACATCTGGTGGTCCCCTTAACTGTGACAATGGAATCTATCCCACCGTTAAACCTTGACCCACTTACCAATCGTGAAGTAAAGTGAGCCATAAATATGAGGGTATTTGGGAGTCTCCCTAGCCATTGGATCTATGCTGAGGTCAGTCTGGCATTGACCACTTTAGGAGAACAAAGGTGTCATAGCACCAAATTCCCTGAATTTCAAAGTTGTGAAATAACGAGAACTGTAGATCCGAGGTCGCTTCGGGTTTGTCCCTGGCCATTGGATATACGTTGTAGTCATTATGGTGTTGACCACTCTGGGGGAAAGGGGGTGGTAAGTGAGTAGAACCCCTGAACGTCGAACTCGCAAAGTGACAAGAGCCATAGATCTGAGGACGTTGTGAAACCATTCCTGATCGTTGGATTTAGACCGTGGTTAGCTCGACACTGACCACTCCAGGAGAAAAGAGGAAATCACACAATAAATCCCCCAGACATCGAAGTTACTAAGTAACGAAGGTCGTAGATCTATGGATCTACATGGACACATATCGACCATGAGATCTAAGGGGTGTTGGAAGGTTATTTGTCTAGAGTGACATGAAACACTGATGTCACCCAGGGTGATGTGGACCTATGTTCGATGTGCCACATGTCACCTTGATTCATACTTTTCACAAACCCTATGTCATCTAGGGGATCAAATATGCTCAAAAATTAAAGTGCTCGTAATTTCTTCAAAATAAACTCATGCGTAGGCCTCATCCTCAAGATCCCAAAGCAACTTGAATGGGTTCAATCAGACATTGTATGAGAGATATATCTTGTTTTTTCCTCTTTGACAAACATGCAATATTTTTCTAACTGTACAGTTCATACAGACCATACAGTGCTGACATGGCAAGTTCATACTACTAATGTGGCAGGGTTGTACTGCTAATGTCGCAGGGTTGTACTGCTAATGTGGCAGGGTCATACTGCTAACATGGCAGCTGATCATACTGACACAGGGCAGGTGGTCGTACTGACATGTGGTAGAGGTTGATGTGGAAAGTGACTGGCATATGAGTTGTACCTATCAGGTGGTGACACATGGAATGTAGATGGATCAATTCTATGGTGCCACGTGGCCTAGACATGGGATGTCATGTGGAACCCCCTCCATTTCATAAAATTTTGGTTGTGTTCGTGGGGGGTTGAACATGCAACCTTCGGGGATAAGTGACAAGACTTGGCAAGGGTCGGGCTACCAACCTGCCCACACAATGGTTCTTACCCCTAATGATTAAACATGGTATATGAGTTTTTGTTAAGTTTCATTCGTATACCAAAAGGGCTGGGGCTAAGCCCCAGCCCTTGGTCTTACCGATACATATGACTTACCATACTATGCCAACCAACACTCAATGTGGGGTTCATACAATAGACACATGTCATAGAGTGGAGCTAGGATGCGAGGTAAATGGTTAGCCCAGGCTTCTAGATAGCCCTTAGTTCCACATTTCCATGTCATCACAAAGGGGAATGAAATTTCAATGGTTGCTGACAGATGAGCGGCAGTATAGGTTGGCGCCCAACCACATCGGGTCGACGCGACCACGACCTCTGCCCTTGGGGGTGCTAATAATTCTAATTGTTTGACATAATTCCTGAATGTGTGGGATGCACATGAGTGTTGGTTTTAGGCACGAGGAATTCCTAGAATCCAAGTTCAATCATTCTAGGTGTGTTTTGGTGGGTAGAGACAACAAAGAATTGGGAGAAACTTCGTGGGAGTGGTTCCAACTCAGTTTTTGGAAAAACCAGGTGCAAGAATAGCCCAACTAGGGGTATTTAGACGTTATGGAGCCATTGAAGCCATCAATTTCTCATTCCGAGCATTATAAAGCACTGATTTTGACACTTTGATCATTAATGAAAATGATCCATTGGAAGTTGGACTAGGAGATGTATCCCAAGAGAAGGGTGAACTCCTTTATCATTTTGATGTGTTAATGTGCTTATTTTCATGGTTGTTATCTATGTTTATTATTCTCATTTTTAAGTAAAAACTCATTAATTTTATGTGTTTGTAACTTGATCCTATTACCCAAGAAAATAAAAATTACACTTGTAAGTTTAAAGAGACTCAAGAATTTTCATTTTCAGATCAAAGTGTTTCTCCATATATAGCCATACAACAAGACTTCGCTCAAATCTCAGCAGTGTTAGAAACTAGCCCCCAAATTTTATGGTCCTTATACTATTCTCAAAAGGGTGGGACTAGTGTCCTATCAGTTAGCTTTTCCCAAAAATTCCAAGCTACATCATATTTTTCATGTCTCTTTCCTGAAGAAAATTATTGGAAACAAGTGGCATGCTCAAACCAGTCTACCTGCAGAGTTTGATGAAGAAGGTTTCATTTGGTTGCAGCCATAAGTTGTACTAGACCAGTGAGAGCGTCTTCTTCATCAGTGAACCATCCAGGAAATATTGGTTCAATGGAAGGATACTCCAACAGAAGATGTCACTTGGGAGTCTGCTACTATTCTGCAAAAATTTCCTCATCTTAAGCCTTGAGGAAAAGGCTCTTTTTGAGGGGGAGGGCATGTTAGGGACCTAACCTCTCTAACCCCTCACATAGATAGAATAATATAGTTTCCATCTAATAAATTATGACATTAGTTAGTAAGGCCTATTTAATAAATATGAACAACTTAATGTAAGAAGGCCTAATAGAATTTTCTGATACTAGAAAGATCTTCATCCAGAATGTTCTTTAGAATATATAATTAGTATAAATAAGAGTAGGAGGAATGAGAAAGCTTTGTCTTGAGAATTATTGTAATAGATCTCTTCTCTGTTGGAGGTTTCCCCCTTGAAGAGGCAAGTGAACATTGTTTCCTATCAATAAAGGTATTATTTTGGTGTTGTGGTTCCATATATTATGTTGTTTTGCTACTATATTTTTGTTCTATGTTGTTATTCCACTGGTATCCACTGCAATATTTCTATTTTTTCTATTATAATAGATCTGGTGTCTAATTCATACCTTTACTCGTGAAGAATACCTAAATCATATCATCACAGACCAACTGACCAACCTATATAGATCATCTTTAGAAAACAAGAGATAGCATCTTCTTCAAGGGATTTTCATAGATCCATGACCCGTCTTCACTAAAATTCATGGATGTATGCACCTTTATTTACTGCAACATGTGGATGACCTCATAAAGTTAGATTTTCTTCGACTTCCCTTTGCTACCTCAAATTTACCTTCTTCATACTTCTCTACCTCAGATATACCACGAAAATATTTACCAAAAACACTTGAAAGATAGATAATCATTGAACTTGTGTATAATAAGTGAGAGGCTTGTGTGTATTAAGTGAGAGGTTTCATGGGGTGTATTTATAATTTTCCATGTAAGTTGTTTTCCATACTTTAGGGGTTTCTTGTTACAATCACTTTACACTTTCATTAATGACTTGTAACCAAATAGGGCTTCTTAACCATTATTCGGAGCTTTCATCTTCACAAATCCATAACTCCTTACCTGTGAGGAACCATGTGGCATACCACCTACCATCCGAAATGGAATTACGAGGATTATCCATTCATAAGTGTGATACCTTCATTTACATTATCCTTCATGACATTTTTACTCGATCAACTTCGGGCTTCGTGAAAACACCTTCGGGACTTCTTCAAGAGTTGACATCAATGAAAACCAATGTTTCAACAATCTCCCCATTTGGCATTGATGGGAACACTTAGGAACGGAAACACTCATGCTCATGCTCATGCTCATGCTCCCCCTATGTCCATCACTCCCACTGTCTTCATGCCTCTTTCTCTTCGGCTCCATGTAACTCTTTAATTCCATGTCTTTGTTCTTTCTCTTCCCGTTTGACACCAATGGAAAAGGCTAACTCTCCTTGGGGATGCTTCCCTTGTCTACAAGTTACCAATTTTTCTTCTTTGTTGGTATTTCTCTTCTTGGTTCTTCCTCGTGTAAATATATAATTTATATAAAAATCATTCAAAAAGTATTCAAGTCTTCACGAATACTGCATCTCTCCCCTTGTCATATTGTGCCATATGTTGTGTAAATCATTGTGGGAAAAAAATTACTCCAAGTTTCTATCAAAGATACTCAAAAGTATCCCTTAGAAGAGGTTTGGTGAATATATCTGCAATATTTTCTTTTGTCCCAATGAATTCTAGCTTGATATTCTTCTTTGTAACTTGTTCCCCTATAAAGTGAAACTTTATCGGAATGTGTTTCATCTTGGAATGCATTACTATATTCTTAGAGATATTTTTAGCACTAGTATTATCACATAGTATTGAAATAGGATCATCATATTCCACCTATATATCCTGCAAGGTTTGTTTCATCCAGAGAACCTAAGTGCAACATGGTGTTGCTGCAATATACTCTTCTTTTGTTGTGGACAAAGATATTGATGATTGTTTCCTTCTCAACCATGATACCAGACAATCACCTAAGTATAATTTTTTTCCATGTGTACTTATTCTATCATCAATGATACCTTCCCTATCTGCATCTGTGTAGGTGACCAAAGATAGATCATTCCATTTTGGATACCATAATCCAAAATATTATGTTTCATTGAGATATATAAATATTCTCTTTATTTCCATGACATGTGTTTCTTCTGGTACTGCTTGAAATCTCGCAACCTGTTCCACTGCTTGCATCACATACAGTCTTAATGTTGTCATGTAGAGTAAGCTACCAATCATTGATCTATAGAGTATATGATCTACATCCTTAGATTCATCATCCTTACTCAACTTGCAACTAGTCTGCATAGGAGTACTTACGGGTTTGCAATATTCCATTCCAAACTTCTTTAGCATTTCTTTGATGTACTTTGTCTGGAAGATGAAAATTCCTTTATCACGTTGACATATTTGTAATCCCAAAACGAAGGTCAAATCACCAAGTAAAGACATTTCAAACTTATTCTGCATGTCATTGGAAAACTTCTGACTCATCCTATCATCATTGCTTCCAAAGATAATATAATCTACATAAACCTGAATTATCAATATATTGTCTCGATCCATTTTTATGTAGAGATTGTTGTCTTCATTTCCCTTCCTGGATCCTTTTTGTTGTATATACTTGTCCAATGTTGAATACCATGATTTGGGGGCCTTCTTGAGTCCATACAATGCTTTATTTAACCTGTAAACATAATTTTTATTTTTTTATAGTAGAAACCCTCCAGGTTGTTCGATGTAAACTTGTTCTAATTCTTCATTTAAAATGGATAATTTTACATCCATCTGATACACCTTGATTCTTTTGGAATATGCATAGGCTAAGAACAATATGATTTCTTCCATCCTGGAAACCGAAGAAGACTTCTCATCAAAAACTATACCTTCAATTTGAGTATGGCCTTTGCATACTAACATTGCTTTGTGTGTGGTTACATGTTCATCCTCATTCAATTTGTTTTTGAAGACCCACTTTGTACCAATCACGTTATTTTTATTCATCCTTGGAACCAATTCCCATGTTTCATTCTTCTCTATCTGATTCAATTCTTCATCCATAGATTTGATCCAATTTTCATCATTGTTGGCTTCTTCAAAACTTATTGGTTCAACTATGGATAATAGTGCTAGTTGCCTTTGTTCAAGGGAATGTATTCTTTTTTGGGTTTCAACTCCTTCATATTTATTCCCAACAATCTATTCTGGTGGATTATTTTTTTACACTCATTGGTTAGGTGTCATGGGAGGTATCTGAAGATGGTGTTTCTCATATTCTTCTTCTTCTTCTTCTACTCCTCCTTTCAATTCTTCTTCATCATCCTTCTCTTCTAAATTTTTTCTTCTTGCTTTGGTATTTCATCCATCTGTCTCATCAATCATTACATTGATGTTTTCCACTATTTTATTGAGTCTTGTACTGAAACATTTATATTCTTTTCTCTTTCTTGAGTACCCAACCAATATTCCCTTATAAACCCGAGGGTCAAACTTTCCAATTCTATTATATTCTCTTTTGATATGGCAATTTCTTCCAAATACTATGAAATGCTTCACGTTTGTCGATATTCATTTCCATAACTCTTAGGAAGTCTTATCATTGTTACTTCTAATAATTCCTTTATTCAATATATGAACTGTCGTATGCACTACTTGTGCCCAAAACATGTCACACAACTTGGAATCTTTCAACATGGTTCTGGCCATTTCCTCTACTATCATGTTCTTCCTTTCGATAACTCCACTCTGTTGAGGTTTCTTGGCTGCTGAGAACTGCAATTGTATTCTGTGTTCACCATATAAATCCATAAATTCCTTTGATGTAAACTCTCCTCCATTTTCTGACCTCAAACACTTGATTTTCAAATATGTCTTAGTTTCAACCATCTCTTTGTATATCTTGAAGTGTTTGAATTCCTCTAACTTCTTATTGAGAAAGAAAACTACAGTCATTCTCGTGTAGTTATCAACTATTAGCATAAAATAGTGTTCACCGTTTAATCCCTTCATTCTTTTCACTCCACATAGGTCAGTATGTACAAGCTCCAATGGTTTTGTCGTGGAGTACTCTTTTGATTTGAACTTGGTCTTGGTGTGTTTTCCTTGTACACAATTTTCACATAGACTATCTGTTGGCTTTGAAATCTTATGAATTTATTTTACTGCTTCATTTCTATTTACTTTGACAAGATTATCAAAGTTCATGTGACCCATTATTATGTGTCAGAGCCAACTTTCATTTTCCTTTCCTAAGCAACATCTTTCCTTTCCAATTTCATTCAAAACATATATGTTGTTTGGGGTTTTTACATCTATAGCCACCAACTTTCCTGATCTTACATTTTTCTATGTCAAACAAGAGTTTGTGTCCTTGATCACACATTTGACTTACACTTAGTAGATTATGCTTCATATCTTTGACTAGTAGAACATTTTATTCCTTGACATCTTTGATTCCAATCTTGACTGTGTCTCTTCCTATAATTGTGGTTGACTTATCATTTCCAAACAAAATTGATCCGTCTTGTTCCTTATTTAAGGTTAGAAACTTGTCCTTGTCACTTGCCATATGCTTCAAACAACCACTATCGACATACCACCCACTTTTCTTGTGTTGATATTGTAGAGAAAGAGAGCATTCTTTAGTGTTGAATTCATCATGTTTCCTTCTTCATGTCCTCTGTGGTTCTTGTTTATGACTCTTGATATTATACTTTGGTTTCCTTGGAGGAACAGTCTGTCTACAATATTTGGCCTTGTGTCCAAAATTGTTACATTTGTACCATTCTACTTCATCTCTTAATGAACCAAAAATATTATGATTTTTTTTCTAAGCTCCATAAGGATTTATGGGATAATTGTTGTTTGAATAACATTCATAGTTGCTTCCATTCTTGGCAAAGGATCTGCAATTTATAGCTTTGTGCCCAAAATTGTTACAAGAATACCACAAACCAAGAAAAATAGTTTGATACCTAGATGTAGGGGATATTCTGAATGGAGATTCTCTTCTGAAGTATCCTTCTTCTTGAGGTATTTATACTGAATGTTGATTATGTATTCTAAATCTTCTAGGTCATCCAGTTCCTCTATTATATTCTTCTTGAATCTTCCTTCATTCCTCCTTCTTTATAGTACCTCTAATGATTTATGCATAGATTCTTTGTTCTGCTTCCTATTATGTTGTCTTAGAGATAGAAAATTTATTAGTTTGTACTTGATTGTATCCTAGCCCAGAAATATCATTGTATGGCCTTTGACTACTGATGATTTCATCCAATATTTTGATCCTATTTTTGTGCATATCTTTCTTTTGAAGAGTGTTTCTTAGAGTGACTATTTTTTCTTCCAAGATTTCAATCATCTTCTTCTTTTCTTCTAACTGATTTCTAAGTGTTTCTTCAATCCTTCTATCTTCTTCTACCTGGATCTTTAATTTTGTGATTATCTGCTCGACTTCTTCTAAGTTGGAATTTTGAGATCCTTCTTTGATCTTTAATTATGCCTTGAGTGAATTGTTTTTCTTTGTTTGTTTCCTCAGTTCTTCTAATGCACTGATTAATTATTCTCTAAGATAGACTTCAGATCGAAAGAGCGGATAGACTTCACCTTCTTCTTCAGAATCTTATTCATCAACTTCTACTGCCATGAAAAGTACTCTTTATGAATCATTGCCACTATCATCATCCTCGTTTGATGAGGAACTGTCTTCCTTTGAGTAGAAACTTTTCTTGAATATTTTTATTTTATTTCTTCTCTAGTCTCCCTTTTGATTTTTTGTTTCTTCTTAGGGTCTTCTTCTTCATCGTTGTCTTTATTCTTAGCATAAGTAAATTTAGAAGAAAAATGACCAATACCACCACAATTAAAAAATTTCAGTGGAAGCATACCTTTGTTTTTTTTCAATTTCTCTTTTCAAATTTATTACGAACGTTTCCACTTCTTCATCTTTGTTTGATTCATCCTTGCAGCTGCACTTTGGTTTTTACTTTTGATTTTTCTTCTTCTTTGTCTTCTTGGATGCCTTGAACATTGCTTCCTTCATGATTGGGTTCTCTTGTTCTATCCTAATTTCATAAGCTATGAATATTCCATGTAGCTCGTCCATGCTCAATGTGTCAAGATATGTTCTTTCTTCCAGGGTTGATATCTTAGGATCAAATCTCATAGGGAGAGATATTAGAACCTTTTGAATGACCAGTGATTCATCAAATTCTTCTCCCAATTGTTTAATAGTGTTTACTATTTCATCAACTCGCAAAAAGTAGGTTGCAATGTCTTCATCTTCCTTCATCTTCAATTGTTCAAACTTGGCTCTAAAAGTTTGAAGCTTGGCTCCTTTGAATTTTTCATCTCCTTTATAAATATTCTGAAGTTTATCCCAAATACTATTTTCACTGTCGCAATGCATGACCTTGACAAATATTCAATCACACAAACTGCTTAGAATGGTGCCTTTATCTTTTGAATTGTTTTCGTTGAGTTTCTTTCCTTTCACTGTCGCAATGCATGACCTTGACAAATATTCAATCACACAAACTGCTTAGAATGGTGCCTTTATCTTTTGAATTGTTTTCGTTGAGTTTCTTTCCTTATTTGTTTGTGGGGGGAGTGGTTGGTGTTGTATATCCATCTACTATTGAATTCCAACTCCTCGTGTTCTCCGGCACTGACTGGAAGGAGGCTACAACCCCCTTTCCTTGCCCCATCTTGCCTCACTGAAATATAAGTGTAGACCAAACTGTCACTACCACAATCATTGCCACTGTCAACATGTCATTGTCAACCTATCACTGTCTCATCAAGCTATGTTCATGTACCAAACCATGCATCAACTGTGTACCAAGACCTCAAGAATGTATCATATCATGCACCATGAAGTATGCTTCAAGTATATGTCAATATCACAAATATGTACTTCTAGCAATGAACCGTAACAATCATGTACCAAGTACCAAGGATATGTCTCAAGTATGTATCAATGTCACCAAGATATGAACCTAAACTATGTAAAACCATGTATCAAGAGGGCCTCTAAAACATGCCTCAAGCATGTGCCATACAATCCATGATACAAGCCTCAAACAAACGCATACAAGGCATACCTTTACTCATGAATAATATCTAAAGCATATCATCATAGACCAACTAAGAAACATGTATAGATCATCTTCAACAAACAAGATATGGCATCTTCTTCAAGGTATTTTCATAGATCTGTGACCTGTCTTCACTACAACTCGCAGATTTCCATGCCTTTATTCATTGCAACTCGTAGATGTTTATGCATTTATTCATCGAAACTCATGGATGGCTTCATAAAGTTATATTTTCTTCGACTTCGCTTCGCTACCTCATACTTCCCTTCTTCAAACTTTGCTACCTCATATATACCATGAAAAGATTAACCAAAAACAATTGAAAGATATATAATCATTCAACTTATGTATCATAAGTGAGAGGTTTCATGAGTTGTATTTATACTTTTCCATGTGTTAGCGATCAAAAATGCAATAGCATTTTTTAAAGAATGATGCCTAATCTTGTAGGGAACATTTGACTAGCTTCCCGAGCTCAAAATGCATATTTGAAAGAACCATTGGAAAGATTAGGATTTCTAGATGTTGATCGACTATTCAAGCATGTAAAACGGACTCTCCATGACTAAGAAATTTGATTTTAAAAACATCTATGCTTTCACCAGCTAACTCGTCTTGAATTTTGCTAGTTAGTTGGTGAAAGCTCTGCTTTTCACCAGCTAAGGAGCGGATTTTTGGGTAAATTAGCTAGTGAAAGCCTGTCACGGCCAGAATAACCAAATTTTTTCCCAGATCGGGATTTTTTGAGTTTGAATGGTTTGAAACCACTTCAAATGGATAGTTGTTGAATTATCAAGTCTGATTCAAAGGCTAGTTTTGAGGGATAAGGTCAAAAAGAGGTTTTTCAACTACATTTGGCATCTTTTTCAAAGGCAGAATATCAGGGGTTTGAAGACACATCATCCAATTCAAATTTTATCTTTGGAGGACCAAATCAAACAGTCTTGGGAGGCTAAAACTACACTTCATCAGCAATCTACTACTCTTAGAGATCATTAGATAGGACCTTTTCATATTTTGTTTTGATTTTCCATTTTTAGTATTCTAGATCCATTTTTATAGGATCTCATCCTACACTTGTTGTATCTATTTTGATTTGACTATTTTTAGTAAATCTGATCCATCTTTCAAG
>CBVK0100300876.1:0-12958 GCA_900067695.1 Picea abies
TCCGATCTCACCCATTAATCTCATTCATGATGCATCATTATCCAATGTTTCATCATATCAATCAGTTACCCAAAACACTATCGAACGACCTCTAGTTACCGCTTACCATTCCCTCACCTAAGAAACAATTAAATATCGGTATCCCTTACCTTAGATTTCCTCTCATTTTTCTCTTGGAGCGATGCGTAAACAGGGAGTTCACCCCGTGACTTACAACTCTGAGACCCTGTCCATAGAAAAATTTAATTCCTTCCACGATGCCAAAGAATTCCACCTCCTGATGTCGAATTTGCAGAAGTGGCACCCTTACAACAGGGCCACACACTCTTCCACGGACTTCTTACCTTTGGAGGTCTGTATTGGATTTCCGTCTCAGACACCCACAAATAGGCCTCTCATTTTGACTATGTCAAGATCAACACATCAACACTAAGAACAACACACTCCAGTCGCAACTTCCTTGAATGTAACACCGGATCATGCCAAGCAACATCATGTTTCATACCTCATCGGTAAACAATGCCAAACTCCAGAGATAGGATAAGTGGATGATAGTCCATACGCTATAGCGATAGATCCCTCAGTTGGTGGTGGAAGCAGGGATGCTTCCAGATCTAAACAGGTAGGAATTGGGCCACTAGGAAGGGTGCCCCCTTTCCTTGGCCAATGAGTAGAAACTTCTATTGTAATATAATCTCACCAGTCCTGGAAGCGAGGCATTCAAAAATAATGTACTATATTAATTTTTGATCTTTGTAAGTGTCAGTCAATCTCTTATTTGTAATAAATCATTCATCGGTCTAAGTAAACAATGGTGATGTCTAAAATAGTGAATGATTAGTTGTGCCAGTAATCGTTGTGGGAAATTTCTCTTGCCAATCTGAATGCCCAAAGAAATGCAAAAGAATAAAGCAGGAATTAATGTTGTTTGATATCCCCTTGATTGATTAAAAGGACACATTGTCCTCTGATGTATTTGATTAAGTTTTGTTGAATCTTAGTTCTTCTTCGTGTCTTTTGTGTGTAAATCATTTTTCTGTTTCTGAGAATAGTTGAGAGGTAATTTCGTTTTCGTTTTCGTTTTCCTTTGTGATTACTGAGAAAGAGAGTGTGCACCAAAGGAACTATTGCACATCTCTTTTCTGGTGTGTGTGTGTGTATCAAATTCTCCCTTAGTTGATGACAACATGAAGGAGCATGTAAGGGGTTTGTTTTTAATAGAGGAGGACGAGTTGCCCAGGAGATGTGCCCCTCTCCCTTGCCAAAAAAAATCTCCATTCAAGACATCTCTTCCAGGAAGTGTTCCACCCTCTCCATCCATCTAATTCACCTTTTACTCTTCCTATGATGCACCCTCCATCCAACACGATTTCCTATCTACTAAGAATTTTCCCCTCACACTCAGATCCATTAATTCTCCCTCTCCATCTATTTAATTCGCCTTTCCACTCTTCCTGTAAGGCGCCCTCCATATAGCATGTTTTCCTTAATTGCTAAGAAAAATGCCCTAACACTCATATCATAACTCCTATTTGTCTTATTTCTTATTGTGGGAATCTTCATAAGGTTTGCTAATTGTAATGTACATATTATCTCTACTTGACTTATTTAGGAGTTTGTTAGATCTAGGATAAATCATAGATCCTATTTAGGTGTGTGGGTTTGGAAAAAATCCAAACCCCATAAAATCCAAATATTGACCATAAATAATCATACATGAAAATTTGTTTTAACAATGGGAAAAAGCACAGTTCAATCAAACCTAGTTTTTTTCCAAATTTAACAGAATTATATCTATTAGAGATAACAGTCCAAGCTCTAGTGATAAGTTTCTCTATAATTACTTGTTAATTCAAGAATCGTTCTTTTTCACATTGATTAAAGAAAAACTGCAAAACAAAGTATATCAGAGCTCCCAAATGGTTGCATTAATCATTTTATACTCTCGGAAATTAATACATTAGCACATCCTTATCAGTGTTTGTTTCATGGGAAATGGTTGTGTTAATCATTTTATACTATCTGAAATCAACACATCTTTATCAGGAATGGATGGTGAACTTCGATCGAAATCATAATTCTTCAACAATACATATATTTCTCATATTGTATTTGTTATTTTTCATGTCTCATTTGTTAACTAGACATCTCTTATTTGAACAATTAGAAAAAAAAAAAACACTTATCCTATTTCCAAAATAAAAATATCTATATCAACATAAACAAAATTCCATAAACAACCTCTAATTTATGAAACTCCTTGTTATAGGGTGCTTTGTCATGTGAGATATTTATAATGAGAAAAATTTTGACCTACCAACTTGGTAATTTATATGGATTAAAATATTAATTCATGAACATAAAAAACACTAATCCCTTAACATAAACAGACAAATCACGCATGTTCACGTTGAACATGTTACCTGCATGATCCAATCATATTTATCATTAAAACAATAGTCCTTAACATAAAAAGTCAAATCACACATACTCAAGTTACATTCGTTATTCAATCATCGTCATCATTATTTTTAAAAGCATTAAATCTTAAGCTTAATTGATTTTTCAAACTTTTTAAGATTTCTCCAAACTACAATCCTGAGGAATTGATCCAAAGATAGTTTATGTTTTTTATTACAAAGCCAAAGATAGTTTATGTTCCCAATTACAAAAAGTGAAGGGATGTGGAAAATGAAAAATTATTGATTACATGCTATAAATTAGTTTGGAATTCATACAAACTTAAAAAGAGAAAGATGAGAAGCCAAGTTTCAATATTAAGACTGTGGTTTATGGATTGTACTAAGTTTTTACACTAGAGCCTATGGTTTATGAGCTACACTAAAATCTTTCTTATGAGGTCCTATCTATACCCTCCCTCATTTTAATTGATCATTATGTCATGGTATTAATATGGTGACCATTACTCATAAGCATATAATGTTTATGAACTTTACAATAAATATTATGGAATATTATTATCATTCACACGGTTTGATACACTAAAATGTCTCTTCTAACGCCTTATTTACAACCTCACTCATTTTAATTGATCATTATGACGTGGTAATTTAATATGGCGACCATTACTCTTAAGAGTATAATGTTTATGAACTGCACAATAAATATTATCGAATATTATTATCATTCACTTGGGTTCTTGGCACTATGATAGGACTACATACCTTAAGTTCATTCTGAAAGTCATCAGCATGCTTTTAAAAATGTAGGCACTTTCATAATGTTTGCCCTCAAGGATGGTATGCGACGGAACACGTCACAAGTAGCAAAACAATAACCCCGATGCCCTCCAATAATTTATCAATGAAATAACATAACAATAAATTCTAACTTTGGTGTCCATGACTAATTGATCAAACAAACAATTATATACAGAATTACAGATCATCATAAGCGCATATAATGGATTCATGGCATAATGTCTGCAAACGAAAATGGCATTTGAAGCTACAAATAATTGATTAGACTAAAAATCGAATTGTAGCATTCTTTCATTAACCCAGAGATATAGTGGACAAAATATTTCTATCGGACAATGGAATGCACCTAGCCAAATATGAAATTTTGTCTAAAAATGTACAAGAAAAAGAAGAGTAGCCTTAAAGTCTGCCAAATTCAATTCATTGCAATTAACTATCCAAATAATGAACCCAAACCCAGTTAGGACAACTATTGGTCCAATATTGGGTCCCACTATGAGGCAAATCGAATTGTAGTGTTCTTGCATTAACCCAGAGTTGATATAGTGGATAGAAGATTTCTATCAGCCAATGGAATGCACCTAGCCAAATATGAAATTTTGTTGAGGGTCACAAATGGACAAGAAGAAGAAGAGTGGCATTAAAGCTTGCCAAATTCAATTTATTGTAATGAACTATCCAAACAATGAGCCGATTTAGGACAACTATTGGTCCAATATTGGGTCCCATTATGAGGCAAATTCATGATTACTCAAACAAGTAAATAACCCTGAGTTTTCTGGACTGCAGAGGTTCGAGGATGGCAATGGATGGCTGGGAAGTATGGAAAGAAGTAGAAAAAATTGTTTTGCAATGAAATCAGAGCATCAGGGAACTCGTAGAAGACATAATGGTAGTTTTCCCCAATCCATTTCTTTAACTTACAAAGAAATGAAAAATGTAAGGTACATCAATTCCAAATATTTCCTGCTCTTCACCTGTGGGTACGTGTACATATCCATTTTCTAAAAGGAAAGATCAATCTGAAGAATATAATTAATTTCTTAAATTGAACATAGATGAGATCAGTAAACATCACGAGAAGATTTGAACGTGAGATGAAGGGCCTGAGCAAGTCAAGTACAAGGCCTCTAGGAGAATTGAAGGGAAAATGGAGAAAAAACCAATAACCTTGCACATAGTAGTTAAGGATTTCAAAAGAAAACAACTCTGATAATCCAATATTTTTTCATAAAAAACAGACAAACTATCTTCATACTAAATACTAAATAATTATGAAAGAATTTCTCCCAATCTCCCAACAAATTTAGGAATGCCTAGGAATGTTTCTTAAGATGAACAAGATAAAACCATCAACAATCCATAATAAGTAGGATAAAAAACCCATAAAAATCAAACAACAATCAATGATCATGGGAACAAATAGCTCTAGAGATCGGAAGGAACTAGGAGAATGATGACCATGAATATGAAACAGGAAGAACAGAACATAAGCTCAAACAAACAACCATGAAGGAGAAGAAGAGGGTAATAGCTCCAAGAATCAGAAACCCGCAAGGGCCGAAGGAAACATCTATAGGCACAACAACCAAGAATCTGAAACTAAAAGAATCCAACAAAACACTCAAACACAGTCATCAAGGTGAAGAAGACAGAATTTGGGAAAGAGCTCTGAAAATGTAGCTCTTCAAAGAAGGCATGAGGCTTGAAAGAGAAATGAAAAAACTATAGAACAAACAATTATGCTAACATAATAGTTATTTGAAATGATTTACATTCTTTGTGGTTGGGTTCTTTGATAATCGAAATCTATAATCCGGTTAAGGATGACCTAACATGTTTTTCTAAAATGAAATATCAATTTGAATAACATAATTAATTTGTTAAATTATACATATATGAGGGGAAAATGGATAAAAAACTAATAACCTTGCACAGAGCCATCAAGGACAAACTATCTTTATATATGCTAAATAAGGTACAAACTCTAATAATTATTGGTAAAAAACGAACAAACTATCTTCATACATACAAAATAATTAAGAAAAAAAATATTCCAACAAATTAAGGAAAGTTCCCTCTAACAGGATAAAAACCATCAGCAATCCAGAATAAGTACACAATAAGACCATAAAAATCAAACAACAATAGACAACAATCTAGGGAAAAACAAAACCTAAACATCAAATTGAGCAACCCATACAAAATAGCGAAAAAGACATGAAAATCAGAAACCCGTGAGATTAAAAGGATGCCTCTGGAAAAAAGTAATTAGAAGCTCAAAAAAGCAGTCTCGGAGAATGGTGACCATGAATATGAAACTTCTGTAAGCACAACAGCTAGGAAGGGTGACCAAAGAGTCCTTTTGTTTATTGTAACAAGCTATCCCAACAATAAGCCCAGTAAGGCCAACCGTTAGTCCAATATTGGGTGTCATTATGAAGTAAATGAACTGACTGTTCAAACAAGTAAAAGAACAATAACCCTAGGTTTTTTGGGTTGCAGAAGATGGAAAGGTAAGGGATGGCTAGGTCATTAAATTGCAAGTATGAAAAGAAGTTGAAGCAACTATCTTGCAAGGAAACCAAAGAATCAGAGAGCTGGCAAAAGGAATAACGAAAGCTTTCCCAACAAAGTAAATAAGGATGAGACTTCAATAATTAATGATAAAAGGGACTAAAACTAAACTATGATCATGCATACTTAAATAATTTTGAAAGAATTTCATTCCCAACAAATTTATGGAAGTTTCCAACACTTCACAATATAAAATTATTAACCTTATAATCTGCATTGCGAATTGGAAATAAATTGATGCAATTGTTTCACAAGGAATGGAAAGCATGGGGCATTGATAGAACATCATCCCCACTCAATAACCTTAATTGAAAAGGACATGAAAATGTGACAAAGACATGAAATGTACAAGGCAACACATCAGTGACGAATGCACACTAAGGGATGTCGGAACATCATCCCCACTCAATAACCTTAATTGAAAAGGACATGAAATGTACAAGGCAACACATCAGTGATGAATGCACACTAAGGGATGTCGGAACATCATCCCCACTCAATATCCTTAATTGAAAAGGACATGAAAATGTGACAAAGACATGAAATGTACAAGGCAACACATCAGTGATGAATGCACACTAAGGGATGTCGGAACATCATCCCCACTCAATAACCTGAATTGAAAAGGACGTGAAAATGTGACAAAGACATGAAATGTACAAGGCAGCACATCAGTGATGAATGCACACTAATGTTCATCTATGGATTTCTTGAAACATCTTGCCTAAAATCGCAAACAATGGCCAATTTGGCAAAGTGGGGTAATGGGTGAAATTTTAACTCTATTGTGAGAAAGGCTCGTGGATAACACATCAAATTATAAAACTTTGATATCTAGTGGCATCGTCAATCTATAACGATATTGGTGTTGCTCTGGCCAAAACTAAAAATTTGTAGCCTAAATGATTCATTACAAAAATATAAATATAATATTAATGCAAACATCTATGAGCATTAATCCATATATATACATACTGAAAATATAATATCAATGCAAACATCTATGAGCGTTAATCCATATATATACATATTGAAATACATATATGGGCGTTCATCAATATGCATCCATAACCCGAAAAGTTGAATCTAATATATAAACATATCACACTAAAGAAAAAAAACTACCCACATAAGAATTTACTAAATGAAACTTGAAGGTGAAATGAAGGACCAATACAGACAGAAGGCCAACGGAAATTAGAGACCTAGAAATAATTTTTGAAATCCTATAGCGTGATTCTTAAGACTAGATAACCAAATAGAGAAGCATTTAGTAGAAAGTTACAATGGCCATCATTCAAAATTCAAATCCCATGGATAAAGTTGTCCCATAACTTCATTAAAAAATTAATTAATCTCCAGGAAAATTAAACACACAAAACAGTGAAAGCGCACAAAAGCCTAACACCTAAAAATCGAACAACAATAATCCCTAAAAACTACAAGGGTGTGTTCTGCAATAGAATGGCTTTGGGTAAGTTTGCAAATTCTATCACCACTACTATAAATAGTATGAAAACAATGGTATAACTGTGAGTACTTAACAGTATGAAAACAATGGTATAACATGTAGAACAAACTATGAACAACTCTGATAATATGCAGAACAATTCCACCCAGTTAACAATAAATAACATGATAATGCAATGAACAACTTGAATACAAATATTCTCCCTCTAGTCCATGTAATTTATTACCATACGAGTTAATATAATAGCAACAATCTCTATAATTTGAACATAAAAATCAGCGGAACATAAAAGAAGAAAAAACGGAAGGAAAAAGAATGTGCATCAAAATCACTTATTAGAGCAACCATTAAGGAAAAAGAAAGGAAATGGATATTTTATTTCATAATTCAAAGAAGTATTAAGGCTGTGAGAAGGGTTGATGGAGGTTTCAGTCAATTACCTCACTCTCAATCTATTGTTGATCATGTGGACTTTTTAGTAAATGTTAAGTAGAAATGTTGGTTTTGAGTGATCTATAGTTGAAAGACTTGTTTTGTTTGAAGTTGTGTGAAAAGACTAAAAACCTGGTTATGAAGACATATGAGGAAGAAGAAAAAATTAGTAAAACATACGTTGTAGTTTTGATTGAGCATTATGTTTTTGAGATTTCTTCTAAAAATATAAATATATATTTTTTCCAAAAAATATTTTATAAACGAACATTAAGGAAGCTTAATTTAGAAATAAAAGGTTTTAAGCTTAGTTGAGAAATAAAAGGATTTAAGGAAAAACAACAAACAAGAGGAATTCCTAGCAATTTTAGAGACTTCGGAGTCCATACCACCTGTTAAAGAGTGAAATTTTGCTGAGAAAAATGTCCTAATAAGCAAATAGAGAATAGAAAATACTCACAACAACTCCTATTTTACTGGATTTTGTAAAATGAAACTTGAAGTGAAATGAATGGCTTGAACCTTGAACAAGTAAAAGTATGAGGGAAAGTAGAGATCAAACTTAAAAATACAACCATGTAATTTTGTTCCCAACAAGCAAACATAGTAGTCATTTAAACAGAACAATTTGTTGATATTCATTTTTATATAATAATTCATCTTAAAAAACACGAACACCTTCTAAGCAAACTAGACTGCCAAACCCCCAAAAAATCCAAACATCAGCAGCCCATAGATCACTATTGACAACTAGCAAAAGCACAGTTCAATCAAACCTTTATTTTTCAAATTTAATAGAATTCTATTTGATAGAAATAACGTTCCAAGCTCTAGCAAGAAGTTTCTCCATAATTACTTGTTAATTAAAGAATCGCTCTTTTTCACATTGATCAAAGGAAAACTGCAAAATAAAAATATGATGGAACAAATGACTTCAAGAAAAACAAACAATACTCAAACCAATGCACCAAACCTGGAAAATGGTTGGGTTAATCATTTTATGCTTAATCTCTAGAACCAATAGAATATACTTTATGAACATTTGTATGATTTGTACAACTCCCTGTTATACGGTAGCTTTTCCATGTGGGATCTGTACAATGAGCAAAATTTTTACTTACCAACATATGCCTTAAAACACGTCCCTCAACATAAAAAGTTCAAGTTATATTTATCATCATAGGTAAGAGATATTCGCCATTATCATTACCATGTGATGTGGGTGAAAGATATCTAATTTAATCATATTTATCATTACCGTGCAATGTGATGTGGGGCAGAGATAATAAATAACATGGGAAGATGGTATTTTTATGTTGTTTTCAAAAACATTAAAGGTAGCTTCTGTTCTCAATTACAAAGCCAAGCTAAGGATTGTAGAAAATGGAAGAAGAAAAAAAAACATAAAATGTTAGGTGTAATACTTTACATTATATTGCAAAATTATTAATTATTCACACATTATATACACTATATACATGAATTTAGAGTTGATACAAACGTGAAAGGAGAAGGATGAAGTCAGGTTTTAATATTAAAATGTATAAATTAATTTAGCGTTGATACAAACGTGAAAGGCGAAGGATGTGAAGTCACGTTTTAATATTAAAATCTGTGATTTAAGGGATGCACTAAGTGTTTATAGTTTATAGGGTACACTAAAATCTATGTTTTAAGTTCTAATTTACTAACTGTATTTTATAGTTTTATGGGATAGCATAATTGGTGAGACCTGCACATATACTCTTTAGGTACTGGAGAGGTCACGGGTTCAAGTCTTGTGTCTTTGAGTTGCGATTTAGTACCTTTATCATCCACCAACATGAAAAAGTATTTTTCTGGTGAAAAAAAGTTCCAATTTAAAGTGGTGAACATTGTTCCAATTTAAAGTGGTGAACATTGATGAAAAAAAGGTCCAATTTAAAGTGGTGAACATTACTCTTAAGATTATAATATTTATGAACTTCACACAATCAAATATTATTATCATCACTTGGGTTCTTAGCATTTTGATAAAAATGACTATATACCCTAAGATATTCTTAAAGTCATGAGCATATTTTTTTGAAATGCAGGCACTTCCATGACGTTTTCCTTCAAGGCTGGTATGGTTGGTATGGGACAGAACACAACACAAGTAGCAAAACAATAACCTCGATGTCATAACAGATAAATTAAAAGTTATAACTTATGTGTCCATGATTAATTGATCAAAAGTTTCATTATATACAAAATGGCAAATCATTAGAAGAACATATAATGGATTCAGGGCATAGGTCTGGAAAATAAAATGACATTCGAAGCCCGAAATCTATCAGCCAATGGAATGCACCTATCCATATATGAAATTGTGTTGAGGGTCTCAAATGGAAAAGAAGAAGAAGGGCAGTGTTAAAAGCCTCTCAAAGAGTGTTTCATTTTATTGCAATGAACTATCTAGATAATGAGCCCAGTAAGGTCAACTATTGGTCCAACAGTGGGTGTTATTCTGAAGAAAATGAATGATTATTTAAACAAGTAAATAACCCCAAGTTTTATGGATTGCAGAGGTCCGATGAT
Source organism: Picea abies (assembly GCA_900067695.1). NCBI lineage: Eukaryota > Viridiplantae > Streptophyta > Pinopsida > Pinales > Pinaceae > Picea > Picea abies. The sequence goes on from CBVK0100300876.1 coordinate 10,261, forward strand.
GGCAACGGATGGCTGGGTTATTAAATGGGAAGTATGGAAAGAAGGGAACTCGTTGATGCCAAAGCACCGGGGAACTCATTGAAGGGATAATGGACGTTTGCCCCAATCCATATCTTAAACTTACAAAGAAATGAAAATGTCTTTAACGTACATCAATTCTGAATAAATTCTACTCTTTGCCTGTAGGTACATGTAAACATGCGTTTTCTAAAATGAAAGATCAATTTGAAGAATGTAATTAGATGAGATCTATAAACATTTCCAAAAGGTTTGAAGGTGAGATGAAGAGCCTGACCAAGTACAAGGCCTTCAATTCGATTGAAGGGAAAATGGAGAAAAATACAATAACCTGGCATAGAGCGGTCAAGGCTGCCAAAATAAAACAAACTCCGAGAATCCAATAATTATTGGTAAAGAGAGGACAAACTATCTTCATACATACTAAATAATCATGAAAGAATTTCTCCCAGCAAATTTAGGAAAGTTTACCAGGCTGAACATGACTAAACTATCAACAATCCAAAATAAGCAAACAACAAACCCACAAAAATCAAATAACAACAGACAACAATCATGGAAAAAAAATAAAACCTAAACAAAATATTAGCAGCCATACAAATTTTTTTGCAAAAATGACATGAAAATCAGAAACCTGCGAGATCCAAAGGAAGCCTCTCAGAGAATGGCTACATTGAATACGAAAAAGAAATAACACAACTAGAAGCTTAAACAAGTAGTCATGAAGGAGAAGAAGAGGGTAATAGCTCCCAAAATAAGGAACTCGCAAGGGCTGGAAGGAAACCTCTCAAAAATCAGGAACTCACAAGGGCGAGGAATCTGAAACAAAAAGCTCAAAAACGTGGTCATCAAGGTGAAGAAGAGAAAATAAATTTGGGAAAGCGCTGCAAAAATGAAGCTCTTCAAAAAAGGGATGAGGCTTGCAAGAGAAATTAAAAAGCTATAGAGAAAACAACTCTTAACATAATAGTTATTTGAAATAATTTATAGTTGATTTACATCTTTGTGGCTGGGCCTCAATCGGGTTAAGGATGACCCTTGTAAACATGTTTTGTCTCAAATGAAAGATAAATCTAAAGAATATAATTAATTTGTTAAATTGTACATAAACAAGATCAGTAAACGTCACCAGGTGAAGGACCTGAATAGGTGCAAGGCCTCCAGGAAAATTGAAGGTAAAATAGAGAAAAACCAATAACCGTGCACAGAGCAGTTAAGGATGCCAAAAGAAAGAAACTTCGAGACTCCGATAATTATTGGTTAAAAAAGTACAAACTATCTTCATACATTATAAATAATTACAAAAGAATCAACAATCATGGAAAAAACAAAAACCTAAACATAAAATTTAGCAGCCAATACAAAATAGCAAAAATGACATGAAAATGAGAAACTCGCGAGATGAGAAGGAAGACTCTCAGAAAATGGCGACCATGAATATGAAACAGGAAGAACAAAATGAGAAGCTCAAACAAGCAGTCATGAAGGAAAAGAAGAGGGTAATAGCTCCCAAAATCAGAAACTCGCTAGGGTCAAGGGAAACCTTTATAAGCACAACAGTCATGGATATGAAACAAAAAGAATCCAACAAAACGCTCAAACACGCGGTCATGAAGGTGAAGAAGAAATAACTTGGGAAAGAGCTCCAAAAATGCAGCTCTTCAAAGAAGGGACAAGGCTTGAAAGAATAGTTATTTGAAATGATTTACATCCTTTGGATTATGGTTTATAAATGCTATAAACACTATCCTAAGAAGTGAATGCTATAAATGCTATAACCACTATCCTAAAAGGAAAGTGAAAGATACATTCTAAGTGCTTAAGATGAAATTATGAGAACAATAGAAAATAACCAACCAAATAATACATGAAGTGCAAAAATATAAGTGGAAAAACAATTAAGCTACAAGTTTAAGATTTATGTATCACCTCTGGCCCTCTGGAAAACCCAATGATTGTGTAGAATCAACCCTTTCCGCAGTAATTATTTCCCCGTGACCACTGCTCATATATGAATAATTGTATTTATACTCAAAATAGTCAGAATTCAAATGTTGTAAAGAAACAAATGCTTAAAAAGTACCGGAAATGTTGTCATATTCTCTGCCCGTGGGCAGAAGGAGATGGATACCATAAATTTTTCAAATACTTCTCAAATCTGCATCACAAATTGAATGAAAACCACAAAAAAAACACACTACGTTGAAACCCGATCATGGAAACTAAACTGAACAAAAACAAACCACAAAGCCAAACAACCAAAATAGATAAGAAACCATAATAATGGAAAACCCAAAAATATATAACTAATCAGAAAAAAAAATGAAAAAGAATAAATCCAAAAATCAAAATCACTAACTCATAAGAATAAAAATACACAGACAACCTTAAGCATCCATGGAAAACAATTCAAAAAACAAGAAAGAAAAAAATCAAATATCTTTCCAAGAAGGAGGAAGGAAATTACTTTGTGGTTTGCCAGATATATAACAAATATATAAAGACAGTTCCAACGGCTAAAAAAATCAATTTCATGTCTTTTTACAAGCAAAAATATGATCCGTTGTAGCTTTGTAGCTTTTGTTGGGTATTTTGAATATATAAATTTTAATTTATTAATTCGTAAATTAATATATATATATATATATATATATATATATATATATATATATATATATAT
>CBVK0100300877.1:0-12958 GCA_900067695.1 Picea abies
CCTTGTGGATAAAGTCTCAAATCCTTCAGGTGAAATTCTCATCTCATGTGATCTTATTTGATCTTATTTACTCAACAGTAAAATACTAATCTTCTCAGCAGTAAAATACTTATCTCCTCTTCTGCAGTGGTCATATAATCAAATTCCATAATGTCAGGTTTCAAATTAAAGAACTCATGTAAATATCCATATTAAGCCATTCTTCCAAGAAATTACTTATATCTATGAAAGTTTACAAATCTCCATTTTAAAAACCATTCTTCCAGAAAATACGTATCTCTTCTTTTTGCGGTGGAATAGATGTTCTCATATAATCTTTTATGTACATAAATAAAACACAAATACGCACATATATTAAGTCATTTTTCAAAAACCATTTAAATATGTCATCTTTGGGATGTATTCATATTACATATAATCAAATGCTCTTTGAAATTATATGTTATCTAACTCACATATAAAATATGTGTGAGCTAGCGCAGATATACATATACATAGCTTATTTCTAAATCTACTTGAATGTTGGTTTTTGTGGTTGGTAACCAATTTAGTTAAAAGTTCGACAATACCCTGGAAAGAAGGAATTCACTTTGTTCTATGTAAAAAACACAAATGTCCGTATTACGCCATTCTTGGACAAGAAGCCAAGGAATGCAATCGAAGAAAATTTAGAAACTTCCCATTTTCTGATGTGGGATAGAGTCTATTCTCAAATAATCAAATGTTCAAGTTCAAAATTAGGTCTTCATCATGATCTAAAATTAAATAAGTTTGAATGTATCATTTAAGACAACGGTAAGCTTCTATAGGGGTTATATATATATCAAAATAATTGATCAAAGCGTTGAATAGGAAAGACTAAACTAAAAATTTGAGAAAACAAAAATTTGATAAAAGTAAAAAATATAAGCTTGAACACTTTTATATGAACATACATTTATGAATCATCATGAATGGGTGCATCTTTCTCAGGTATGGATGCTTCATCCGCTTCCTCCTCAATCCCAATCTCCCGCACTCTCTTCTCCACATTTTGTTCAAACACACTCTTAGGTACTCTCTTCTCCACATTACCCTATATAACACATTTCAAATTTGAAAATTTGAAAATTAAATTTAAATGATTTTAACACATTAAATTGTAGTTTTAAATTTTGAAACATGTAATGCCTGTGATGTGTCAACCTATGATTCAATAAATTAAATGTTGTTTAATACATTCTTGTTTTAAATTAATAATTTAAATGACAATTTGCAATTTTAATATATAACTAAATCTGTTTTCAACATGCAATGATACTTGTAGCACCCCATATTTTAGCCTTAGGCATTTAGAACATTGTTGTTTACTCGTCTTAGTAATTCAACGATTAGCATTTGTTTGGAATCAATTAGACTGAGTTAGACTTTGGGATGTGCACATCTATACCTACTTATTTGTTACATGATATATGCTCATGACAAATATAGTTATCGAATTATTTAAACATGAAAATTAAAATGGGAAAGTTCAATACATGGATACCAATTCAAGTTATGGTGTGAAGGTATAATAGATGCAACACATGATGTAAATAAACATACATTTCTTAATTAAACATCAATGCAAATTATGGATTCTTATATGAAATTGTGATGTATCTGCATGGATATGAGTTATTGGTGAAATAACCTACAGGTTGATGAGATATGTGATATATCCAAATGAATATAGTGATGAGGTAACTTGGATGTTGTAAACATCGAGAATATAACACATGTTATAAGTTGTACTTATTGTTTAATTTATGATTCAAAATATTGTTATGATCTGTGGCAAGTGTGGTTTTGGCAGGACACACAACTTGCCTAGAGTGGTTGTTTGATGATGTGACTCTAAGAACTGTGATTGCACTATAGAGTTTGATATAGGGTGTTGACCCTAGTTCTATAAGGAGGGGTGGAGGTATTGCCCACCGTTTATCCTCCAAAACCTAGAGTCGTGGGAGGGTTGTGTGAAGTCACGCTCCCTTAGACATGTAATGACAACTGCTAGTTTCTTGTTGGGAAAGCTTGGTCGAGATGTATGACACTTCTGCTTATGGGTTCTATCTGGAGTTAGGTCAATATAGTTGACGCTCCAGCTTATTCCAACAGAGGAAATGATAGGATAGAAGATGGAAGTAGATTAGGAAGGAAGGATGTTTCGATGTTAGTTAAGAATATTGATTGGGGATTAGAGATGCCACTATTGTTTACTCACTTAGTTCCTACCATGTTTAAAACCCTCTTTGATTTCCTATTGATATTTTAAGTGTGATAATGAGTTATTGATGAATTGGTGTAATTTTGTTCGTTAAGATTATTAAATGATGCATTACTTGATCTATTGTCCTACATGTCTTGGTGATCATATAGGAACTATGCACTAAAGCCAATGATTGTTTATAGTTAGTACATACATGAGATATGTGTCCGCTAGCTATGCACACATATCCTACCCATGTACACTAGTACAATTAATGAATGTATTAATTATTTAAGGTAAATTATTAACTATTTAATTGAATGTTTATTGAATATGTAAATTATATTGCATACAAAATATCTAGAAGCATTAAATACCTTCTTGACTTTGATAGATGGTGGGTATGATGAATTAAATGAGCATGGTGGGTTGTTATGTACATTTTGGGGAAAATTGTCAAATTACATTTATTAGCTAGCATGAGAAGAAAGACTTTGCATTTTATTTATTGTTGTTTAATGCAAGTCATTTATATTTTAGTTTTATTTTAATATTTTCTCAAAAATCTAGATAAGGGAGATTGATGGATAATAATGAAGGTGGTTGAGGAGACTCGGGGAAGGGTGTATGGAAACTTGATAAATAGGGAGGAGAAGTGGTGAGGAAGGGAGCATGGAGAGGATGGGGAGGTTTGAGCATGATGAGAGGTTGTGAAATCTTTGGAAGATATATTTTTTATGATGGTTTTCTTTGAGCATTTGTGCTTTGTTGTTCTTGGAATCATGGGCACGAAGGGGAAAGGTTTCTTGGAGATAGGAAGCCGACTAGGCTCCTAGTTGGCTAGGAGGATTCTGTTGTTTCACTCTAGGCAAGCGAGAAAAGAATAGTTGGAAGTGCCAGGACTACATTACAACTGATGACCTTCGACAAACTAAGGAGGAGGTATTTTTCGGTGGTATTTTGTTATTGATATTTTGGATATACTTCTGCTTTAATTTCTAAATATTAGGGTTAACCTATAACTTATTTCATCATGTTATCTAGATTTATCATTGAGCAAATGTAGAAGAATTGTGTAAATGAAAATCAATGAAATTATGCTAAAGAAAATTTGTTATTGTGTATGTATTTAATAAATGATTAATTTCCTAACATCCTAGATCAGTGTTACATTTGGTATCAGAGCGAGGTTCTAACACTAAGGGCCTATGGAACTTCCCAAGTAAAGTTTAGGAAAAAATAATAATTCAAGTTTGATGTTTTTTTTCAATTCTAATCCAAGTATTTCGTGAATTGAATATCCATGGATTCTTGATCCTTGTTGTTGTCATGCTTATCTCTTCATTCTTATCTTTAGTTTAGCAAATCCTTCATATGTAATTCGGTGCCGCCAAATATGACTTTGTTTGGAATGTTATTGAATCCTTTACCACCTCTATATATGCAGAGACCATTCATGATTAAATTCATATTAAACCCTCGTTTTATCATAAGGTTATCTAATATTATTAGCAATAGCAATACCCCAACTTAGATAAACTAGAGGAGTTTTGTGTTAACCAAAATGGTAGCGGATGAAAGGTGGAAAGGCAACATTGAAACACACAAGATGACACCAAAGGGAAGAGAAGTTGGGACTTTAGAAATTGGAGGAGCCGTTGAGAAAATATCCAAGGATGTCTCTGCAAAAAATTTGTGACTGCTGGCCATTGCAGGTCATCTACTTGTTTCAGCGCTTGGATATGGATCACTTGCAGTTAGGGAAACTAATAGAAAAATACACACTTCTATAAATAGCACAAACATTGAGGCTCATGGTTATAGAAAACTGTCGTAGATTAACAATATATTCATTCATGTTTAGGCCACAAAGTTTTGACAAACAAATATTATGATTTTTTTTAGAGTCAAGTATACAATACTGTGTACTATCGCTCCATCACTGCAATTCTTGTAACATAACAAATAAGATTAACAATCCAACATACAATGAGTCAATCAACCAGCTACGAATGAGATACTTGAAACAAACTAGGCAGAAAGTAGATCCAGGTATGTTACAAATTGTATGTGTTTCACCTTTAAATCTAAAATACTTAAAACGAAGAAGTCGGACTGTGAATGTGAATCCATGTATTTTACAAATTTGGATGTTCATAAATGGCCAACCAGACAATGAATCCATGCATTTTACAAATTTGGGATGGAATTGATGAAAAATAAATCATATCACCAAATAAATAATATTATCACAGGATGTCTCTGTTTCTAATTTTGTATTACACTCAAAATAAATTTTGTATTCATTTTAATATATTTAATACTAATATGTTGATCTAGACCAGTGCTAAAAACCCAATGACCATCTGTGCATACACCTTTAAGAGAAGAACTATGAGCATAACCACTTACTTGTCGATTCAATCCAGTGAACTCGTGTGAATATTTTCTCTCATTATTGAGACTATTATTTATCGATTTATTCTCAAATTGATATACATGCAAACCAAAGTTTTCCATATGTAGATCTTGATCGTGCTTTCCATAAAGTGAATTCAAATGCTCACCCTTCAGGCTCCCATCACTGTTTAAATTCGAGATGTAAAAAAAAACATTTGACTCGAGACTGGTGAGCAGAATAAAACACATGTAAAGTGAAGCCGGTAAGAGATCTTTAATCACACGATTCGATCTGGTGACCAAACACTATCATGTTGTCTGATTCCAATTCTACCAAACACCATATGACCCAACTGTCATTGGCCTTTCAAATTTCAGTATGCATCCCTACCATGGGTATCATTTCATTATTGCTTCCAGTATCTAGATTTAGTGAACGAGAAACCATTCAAAAAGTTATTTTTGAACTCCCTAACTGCCTTCTTACACTTCATGGAAGTGTGGCTATTGATGAGGATCTGGATAGAGAATTTCTAGAAAACTATGTAGTGGCGAGAGAATACTTGATGCTAGTTCAAAGCACTGATCATGAACTAACTGAGGCATGTGTTAAATCTATTTGGACTGCATTTATGTGTTCCTTACTCGTAGTTGATATTGTCTTTGCCATAGCTTTATGTCTTCCTTAATCCATCATGATTGCATTACATTTTGTTTTATTCTAACCGATGTGCTTCGTTATACTTTAGCACGACCACTACTATAATGAAAGGATTTGGGTTTTCTGCGATTGTTTATTGCCTTTCCTCTGTACCAGCTATTAGTTGTGTAAGACAAATCTGCATTTTCAGAATTTTTCATATATCCTTTGCTACGTCGGCCTTTCCTTTTTCTTTCCGCTACCACATCATGATTTCTCAAAGCGCTGAAAGATAGACTTACTTTGCCTCACTTTCCGCAAGTTATTTGATCTCTGCTATTGTCTCTTTTTCTCGGTTTTCATTTGACTCCATGCCCAATGGACCTTTTCCCTGGTTTAACACCCAAACTCCAAAAATCTAAGACCATCATTTACCCATAAATCTGCCCACCTTTTTCACGCTACTTAAATTCCTATTGTGACATTGTTCGAGAGATCCCTCTCGGGTTGGAAGGGGCAGCTCCCAATCCAAAGTGGTTCGAGGTTGCCTCGGGATTGATTTGCTGCAGCCCATTTCAGTTTCGAGTGTCAACTGGGATCAACTTTTTTAAATTGTAATTTATTTTTATCATTTCATTCCATGTCAAGTATTATTAAATGACAATATTTTCTTTCTTTAACTTGGTATATCATCTCAATTCTTCCAATATCAATTCTAGCTTCTATATCAACAATAGTTTCATGACCTTCAAGCTCATCTTCTTCAACATTTTCTTTTATACATGTAGAAACAACAACATGGAATAATTTAGAGCAATCATAGGTCCCTAAAGGAACTTCTGACTTCAATTGTAGCGACCCCATCGTTACGACAACAAGCGAAGCAATTTTAGTTTGTTTTCATTTTTTTTTTTGGAGTTAAGAGGCAAGAAGGCGATGGCGACAACAATTTAATCAAACCACTAACGATGAACGCTAGCACGCAATCCAGGCAACAAGTTACTATGTCACCACACACCGACTCAAGACAACTGACAAACATGCGCAAAATAACAAGGAGGATGACTACCCTTCTGACGCAAACACGACCATGCCTACAAGCTAAGGGACAACACCCCCATCCCGACATCACATCCTAGACGAACAAATACTAGAACCTCAAGGCATGCGGACCTAACGCCTGAAGGCGTTCGACCCTTGTGCCAAGAGAAACTTGTACGGTCGTCAACACTCACACAAAAGAACCTACTCCGACCAAGATCTCGTTCGCCTCTATCCCCCAGGGCGTGCCATGATCCCCTCATCGAGAATCATGTCATTCCCCAGGTGATAGATGCATCAATAACCTTGGCGCAAAAAAAAAGGGACCAAGACTTAAGAAAACTTTGATGAGCTAGGAACCAAACACTGACTGGGAGACTATACCTACCCCACACAAAGGTTGACGAGACATAAGAGGACAAAGAAAAGGGGTGACACAAGCCCACATGACATCGTCCCCGCCCCCACCAATCACCCAGTCTAACCGGTCTATGATTACATTCAATTTTAACAAGGGTTCCATTCTAACGGGGCACGTCAAGTTACAATTAGACAATAATGCGTCAGTTAAATAAACGTTAATACATTTAATTTTGCAAATCTAAGTGGTCAATACTAAAAACATAATTATAAATGCCCTCTATCCTTAATTAAAATTCAATCTAGTGAGTCTAAAATTTGCAATCCATTCCTTACTTACCAATCAAATTTTAATCTTTAACACAACCTAATCGGTCAATTCTATGTTAATCCAAATTCTCCACCCAACTAGACATTAACTTAAATAACAACATTTACAATCTTAAAGTAGAATTCTATCATTATAACACTTATGAAAAATTAAATTTCAGCATGTAGTCTAGTTATATTGACCGAACTAACAATACTATCCATCTAATAATATTAGAAGGAAACTACTAACTATTAGAAGGGCTGGAGCAATTTATCAAGGAAATTAACATAGCAGTTACTTAACAATTAATATAGAAATAAAAAGGCAATTACATGACCATTAACACGATAATTAAAAGCGCACTAACAAGGTAGTTTACATGACTATTGTCATAACAAGTAATACAACAATAGCAAGGCATTTAAGGTGTTAGTTAACATTTAACTCGTTGCGTCATTTAATCCAAAGAATGAATCTGCTGGCCATTTACATTGTTGTAGCAATTGTTCTGGCAATTAATATGACCATTACATAACAATGAATCTAGAAATGACAAGGCATTTAACTCACTGTTATCCATTTTATTTGCTGGCAAAAATCAAAGCAATTAATGTGACCATTACATAGCAATGAATTTGGCAATAGTAAGGCATTTAACTAACTGTTATCCATTTAATTCGTTGAGGAAAAATTAGCAAAAACACAGTGCCCACATGGTGGCCAATCGTGCCCAGTCGACAACAACTCAACAATTAAAAGCAAATGTATCCAATCAACATCAACACATTCCATCACTCAAGGGAAAATGCAGTCACAGTTTGAAGGAAAAATCGTGGTCATTACTGCAAGTCAGTTATGAATTGAATAGCAGAAAAAAGGGTGGTAGAATTCAACATGGACACAATCAATTTTTATTTACCAAAATCGTGGTCATTCCATCAAGTGAATTTAAGATTTAAAAGGCTAAATTCGTGGGCGATTTCTACAACAACTCAGTCCATCGTTTGAAAGAAAAAATGTGGGCATTTAAAACAACAATCTTAGTCTCATTTGAAAGAAAAAACGTGGGCATTTAAAATAGAAAACTCAGTCTCATTTGAAAGCAAAAACGTGGGCAATTAAAATAGCAATCTCGGTCTCATTTGAAAGCAAAACGTGGGTATTTAAAACAGTAAAATTAGTCTCATATGAAAGCAAAAACGTGGGCAATTAAAACAACAATCTCAGTCTCATTTGAAGGAAAAACGTGGGCATTTAAAATATCAAACTCAGTCTCATTTGAAAACAAAAACGTGGGCAATTTTAAACGGAAATCTCTGTCTCATTTGAAAGAAAATGTGGGCATTTAAAATGGTAATCTCTAGCAACATTTAAAAGAAAAAACATTTTTCTATATCCAGGATACCAATACCAAATGTAGACATGAATCAATTCGTTTTTCCATTGCCCGAATACCAATACAAAATGCAGACATGAATCAATTCATTTTTCCATTGCCAGAATACAAATACAAAATGCAGACATGAATCAATTCGTTTTTCCATTGCCAGAATACCAATACAAAATGCAAACATGAATCAATTCATTTTTCCATTGGCAGAGTACAAATACAAAATGCAGACATGAATCAATTTGTTTTTCCATTACTAGAATACCAATACAAATTGTAGACAACAGTAAGAGAACCGAAAGGATGCAATCATCCAAAGACAACAACAGAGCTAGATGGTTGATAGGTTCATCCTTTGCTCATCATCCTCGCATAGAAAGGCATGGCATTGCGATCCATAGGTCTATTAACGCCAAAGCGACGACCATAGATCAGGCTCCTGGCCGACTACCCAGGCGAGGACTGATGTACTAGGGATGATAGGCAAAACCACCATAATGGTCACAATCAAACACCACAAGAAGGTCAAGACATGCGGGGAAACAAAGGCCATGGGAGTCAATCAATCATCAAGCTAAGTTATGAAAGAAATTCAGTCATCAATCTAGACAATCAGTTTACTTACTCCATTAAACATGCAGATCCAAGCATAAATCCTACAACAATCTACCATACAAAAATGAAGAGAGCATACCATTGCTTAATCGCCCGCTCTAAGTGATGTGCCACGCATTCCGTGCAACTCCCGCTTGCCGACCAACGAGACTTCACCAATACTTCCCAACCAATGCTAGGGGTACTCTTCTTCCCCCTTAGACCCTCGAGCCGCAAAGGGACCACACACACTATCCAGAGATTCAGCTAGCTCCCAGCTCGCCTCGCAAGGCCGAGCTACCACTCCTCATCGAGCTGGGTATCCCAACTCCCACAAGCTAAGTCAGTCAAGTAGAGACTTCTACAATGTAATGTTACGCAAACAGAAGAGATCCTTCATCCTTCTCCTCCCTTCATTATATAGAGTTTCAAAGTCCCTTACTTTCCTAAAATCTCATTTAATTAAGTTTTTAAAAAGTAAATCCTAAAAATTCCTCCCCGTACAAGTATCACCCATCCCCTTCATTCCTCCACAAATTAATTTCTTTAATTAATTAATTTCCCTTATTTCCCTCACGCACCTAAAGTCACTCCTAGAATCGCTCCTAGGTGTCCCCAAATTCTCTTACAAGTTTTAATGACTTTCTCTATTATCAATTTGCTAGTTCAATTTTAAATTAGAAAGTTCTTAATGGTAGATACCTTACTAAGTTTGATTTTCTACTTTTCCCTTGGGTCTCCCTTTTCTTCTTATGTTTCCCTCTTTTCCTAGTTTCCTAAATATTTTAGATTTCCCTCTTTCCCCTTTTCATTTAGGACTCAAATTGGCAGGTGTAGAAATTAACCCCCTTTTTCCTTTTTAGTTAATAATTTTAAATTATCATAAATAATAAAACAATTATTTCCCTTTTTTTTATAAATTTTACCCTAACAGATTTTTATGAATCATTTAAATTGCTTACCCCCTTATTATTACAAGATTTAACGAAGAGTATAGTTATTATTTATGTTTTATTATTATTTTATTTTATTTTAAATAGATAGATAAAATTTTACCACTAGCATAATTTAGACTTAGACCTTAAATTTTCCTACTGGGCGACATTTTATTAGGGAATTTGTTTTTAAAAATTCTTAACACGTTATTTGTCCTAAGGCCATCTAGGTTCATTCATTTATCATCAACAATGTGACGTGCTCTTTAGGACGCACTAGGTGCTCCAAGGGTGTCATTCACCTTAATTTGTTTCCCTTGCGCGACGTGCCCTTTAGGACGCACTACGTGCTCCAAGGGTGCCACTCGCCTATTTCCATCTTTCTTGCGCGACGTGCCCTTCAGGATGCACCACGTGCTCCAAGGGTGCCACTCACCTCTTGACTGACTTGGTAGACATCAAAAACCCCTGGAGTCAATACTCCGCTAGGTGAACTTGTGGGAGACTAAGGGCCTCTAAGGAATAAGGCCACCACCTTATTGCATGCCCCTTAGAATCATCGTGAGCAATTGTCGCAGTCCACCCTCACGGCATCGTGGGTCCTCTCGAACTAGGTAAACGTTAACCTACAGTTCGAGCCACGGCAGGAGTGCTAGTAGGCTGTGGCAGGGTTGCTTTCCACGCCTCTCCCTCAACATCTCTGGTAGTCGTGCGTGACCCCTTTACTCCACATGTGAGTCTGGTCGGCAAGCTATCATCAGCCTGCATCATCAACGAATCATGTCAGAATATATCCATATCATATCATCTAATCAGATGCACTAATATCACAGTGAAACAATCAAACCCCAATGGTACACTCCCCAACTCGATCCAGAGTCCAAGGGGTTCCATCGATGCCTCTGCATCCTTGAGGTCCAAAATCCTGCACACTCAGTAAAACCGAGTCAATAGCACCTGTCTATGTCAATGCAGTAAAACAACATGTCATCAACCCAGGGATGATTTTAGGGGCTAAATTTCGCTCATGGGCTAATTTTCCATGGTTTTTCCAAAAATGAGATTTGCTATTTTAAAAAAGATTCACCCAAATTCTATAGGATAAAATTATTTTACCTTAAAAATCGCCAAAATTTTATAAAAACTATATAAAATACTTAGAATTTTGAACATTTTTACAATAATATCGCCAAACATTTATTGTTGACATATAAAGGATTAGTAAGATTCACCAAGGCTTCTACATTTTAAAATAAATTTCCATTCTTAAAATCATCCCTGCAACCCATAACACCTCATAATCAAAATCAAATGTTTTAATAGCATAATAATCTGGATCACTTGCGAGCAAGTGTCCTCAAAGAATAAATTCGCTCAGTGCGCCAGAGTGGGATGTTACATCAACATTTCCTAAACCATTTTCCATGGTATTTCCCACACAAATTCAACATTAGTTTCTTCTTCAAGAAAACATCCTTTCATCTTCTTTTTCAAACAATTTTCGATAGAATATTCAAAGTTCTTTATGTCTTTAAGATATCTCTCACCTTTTGAAAGATTCACTTACTTCTCAAGAATACCGGAATTTCCTTCTTTAGGGTTCTCCTGATCTATCTCAACCTCTTCAATCATGGATCCTAATAATGTATAAGTTGTTTCTTCAATAGTCATACATTTCAAAATGTCTTTATCTTTAAAAGTCATTCTCTTTGGCTTTATTCTTGGCCATTAGATGACAATTTAGTTCATAATTCAACAAACTTCTTAATGAAAGAAAAGAGCCTCATACATACCCTATTCTTCTGCTTTCCAATTGAGGTTTTATTTTTTGAAAAATAGTTGCTTGTGAGTTGAAAGGGTAGATTATATTGTTCTTATTTTGAAATATTAAATTATTGTAAGTAAATTTCAATGTTAACATTTGATTTTTTGGTTAAACATTTTAGTAAATCTAAAGTAATATATTTCAATTATGTGCACACTGTTTTGTGAACTTATTGAACTACTTCAACAAGTTTTTTTTTTACTTGTGGGTACCCATCAACAATCCAATAATTGATCTAATCTACTCACAGTCGAGATACCTTTACACGGTTCTATCAGATGCCCTCACCCTCTGCCATTCAGTCAAGACAAGCCTAGAACATCGCATTCAGTAGACGGGTTGATTGGGTCCACATTGGGTCCATGACCCATTTCAACCCTTATAGCCAACCTATACCCTATTTTGGTATTAACCAATATTCAAACCTATATCAATATTGGATAGTTTGTTTCTTTATTATGGATTTATAATTGTGTAATCCAATAGTCATATGAAAGTTGACAATATTGTCAATGGATGGACATTTTTCCTAATGTGTTTGAACATTGTTTGTAGGAATTTATACAAAATGGGAAAGCAAGGGAAATGGTAGACTATCATGGACCTTGAGGTGCAAGACCCTAAAGACAAGATCACTTTTCTAGTAAAGATTTAGTCTAGTATGAAGTATATCGAACAAACATGAACATTGATCGAGTTGCAAAAATCCATTCAAATAGAGTTTCTGACTTTATCAGAGAGGAGAAATGAATCCATGTAACATCCCGCTCTGGCACACTAAGAAAACTTATTCTTTGAGGACACTTTCTCGCAAGTGATCTGGATTATTATGCTATTAAAACTTTTGATTTGGATTATGAGGTGTTATGGGATGATGACATGTTGTTTTACCACTTGACATAGACAGGTGCTATTGACTCAATTTTTATGAGTGTGCAGGGTTTTGGACCTTGAGGATGCAGAGGCATCGATGGAACCCCTTGGGCTCCGGATCGAGTCAGGGAGTGTGCCATTAGGGTTTGATTGTTTTACTGTGATATTAGTGCATCTGATTAGATGATATGATGTGGATATGTTCTGACATGATTTGTTGATGATGTAGGCTGACGATAGCTTGCTGACCAAACTCACATATGGAGTAAAGGGGTCACACACAACTACCAGAGATGTTGAGGGAGAGGTGTGGACAACAGCCCTGCCACAACCTACTAGCACTCCCGCTGTGGCTCGAAC
>CBVK0100300878.1:0-12958 GCA_900067695.1 Picea abies
TGATGAAGGTGGACACTTTGAAGAATGTTGCAAATTCATTAACAAAATTCATGAGAACTGAGAAGTTCTCTTGGTGTAGAGGATCTATGGGCATTGTTTCCCTGGATTGTTGACTATGTTATATGCAAAGAAAACAACAAGTGGGAGAATGTTGGGTATGTGTTATATTCTTTGCACAACTATGTGTTATATTCTTTGCCTCAAGAAATGTGTCACCTTTTTGCCTATTTTTTGTGTCGCCTCGATTTCTGTGTCCATTGTTGGGTTGTTTTTCAGCACATGGTTTTTTGTCGATGGTTTTCTAATTTCGGTTAAGGAATTAGGGTTGTTGACTAATCCAAGTCATTGGGTTAGGCTTTTGGATGTTGTTGACTCCTATATGTATATTGTATTGTAAACAATGTATGGTGTGAATCAATCTAGAAGATGTTGTTTTTCCCTGTTTGGGTTTCCAGGGGAAAAATCTTTGTGTAATGTGTGTATTTGCCATTGTATCTTTTCTGTTCTTTTACTGAAAATATGTTGCAGTAAATAATTGTACAAGGTTAAAATATACAGCATGAACACAAGGAAGGAGTTTCCAACGTTGGAATAACTTTGGACCTGTTGTGCACAATAAGAGACAAGGATAAACTCAAAAGGAAGATCTCAAAAGGAAGAGGATAATCAATCTTATACAACAAAGTTCAAGAGACATGAAGGTAAGAAAAGATTTGGTTCAAGAAAGAGAGATATGTCAAAGGTACAATGTTTTGGATGCCAATAATATGGCCACTACAAAATGGATTGTCCTAAATTAACCAAGAAGAGAAAATAAACACATCATGTGTCAGTTGCCAATGATGAAGACCCTTCAAAGAAAGCCAAGCATAAAGAAACAAATTTCTTCTACTAATCAACTCTTGCGGGATCTCTTAAAAACACCATATGGTTAATCGATAGTGGAGCTTCCATACATATGGTAGGTGACCGTATAAATCTATCTAGCATGAAGGAAAAGGAAACATCTCATAAAGTAGAGGTTGGAGACAATAACTCTTATACATTCAAGGGAATTGGACAAGCTACTATCAAGATGAAATCAGGTAACTCTATTCATCTCTGTAATGTTTTATATGTTCATGTTTGAAAAAGAATCTAGTATCTATTTCTTGTTTGGAAGAGAAAGGAGATAGAGTAGCTTTTTATAGATAGAAAATTTCTTATATGGTCTAAAGATTCAAAGATAGAAGACGTTAGTCATTGGAATTCGTGAAGAAAGATTGTATAAACTCCTAGTTCAGAATATTCAAGCTCTTGTAGATGATGAAATCAACCATAGTGAGTTATGGCATAGAAGGTATGCTCACCTTCGTTATCAAGCTTTGCCATCTTTAAAACAGATGGTTGTAGGCATACTAGAATTTCAATATGTGCATGAAGGCATTTGCAAAGGATGTGCACTTGGGAAGAATATTAAGAAAAAATTCACAAGCAATGAGAATGGATCCAAAGAGATCTTAAACCTAATACATTCAGATGTATGTGGTCCTATGCCAATGAAGTCTCTAGGAGGCTCTCTTTACTATGTGACATTTATAGATGACTTCTCAAGAAAGACATGGTTATATCTGTTAAAGACTAAGGATGACGTATTTAGCAAATTCCAAGAATTCAAAGCTAAAGTAGAGAATCCAATAGGTAAAAAGATCAAGATTATAAGAACTGGTAATGGAGGGGAATACACCTCCAAGGAGCTCATTGAATTCTTATAAAGAAGTTGGGATTAGGAGGGAGCTCATTGTCTCTCACGATCCTCAACAAAATGGTGTGGCTAAACGAAAGAACGAAACTATTGAAGAATCTAACAAGGCAATGATGAATGACCAGAATCTATCCAACTATGACAACCGTATATATTCAGAATAGAAGTCCTCATCATTTGAAGAATATGACTCCAGAAGAAGCTCTCTTCGGAAAGAATCCTAGTGTCAGTCAAGAATAAAGAATGGAAGGAAGATATCAATCCATCATGAAAATATGTATGTGCCTAGACCTAAAGGAAAGTCAGTAGTAACTTCAAAATGGGTTTACAAGATAAAGCATACAATAGATGGGAGTATCGATAAAATACAAGGTAAGATTTGTGGCTAGAGAGTTCTCCTAGAAGGAGGGAGAAGACTATGATGAGACGTTTGCTCCAGTTTCCAGATATGCATCTAACAAAATCATCATATCTCTAGCAGCATCCATGGATTGGAGTTTACATCAGATGAATGTAAAGACCGATTTTTCTCAAGGGAGTAATTGAGGAAGAAGTATGACAGAAGCATGGTGAAATATTCCTAGGGAAAGGGAAGCATATTTTGAGATATCTTTGTGGTACGCTAAACTATGGTTTGAGATATGCTTGAAACAATAAAGTATAGTTGCATGGATTTACTTATTCAAATTGGGCAGGGAGTGAAGATGGAAAAAAGAGTACTTCTGGTATGTGTTTCAGTTTGGGATCTGCTAGTAGGAAACATAAGTATGTTGCACTCAGCACTACAGAAGCATAATATATTGCAGATTGTGATGCTTTTACAGAAGTTGTGTGGCTCTATAAGTTGGTTTCTGGATTGTTTGATCAGGTGTTGGATTCGACCATGATATATTGTTATAACCAGAGTTGTGTAAAGCTCTCAGAGAACCCAGTATTCCATGACAGGTTGAAGCACATTGAGATCAAGTACCATTTTCTATGTGATAAAGTCAAGAAGGGAGAAGTGGTTCTCTAGTATATCTCCATTGATGATCAGACTGTAGATATTTTGATGAAGCCTTTGTCCAAGATAAATTTTGCATACTTGAGGGACAAGTTGGGGCTCGTGGATATTGCTCCCTTGGTTGAAAGGGAGGAGATGACTTCCTAGGTTGGGAGGGAGCACTGATATGTGGCATCATGGACTATCAGTGAGTTGCGGATCTGTATCATGCTAGTACAACTTAGAGATGGTCATATAGCTTAGAGATGATGCTTGCATCATGCTAGATATGATCATGCTAGTACATCTCAGATATGATACAGATGGTTGGAGTTTCATGCTAGATATGATCATGCTAGTACATCTCAGATATGATACAGATGGTTGGAGTTCTTGTTACAGTGGCCTGACGAGCATCGTTCTAGTACATCTTAAAGGTGGGCATACAACTTAGTTATGATGCATTAACATCATGCTAGTTATGTTTGTGTTAGTATAGCTTAGAGACGATGTTGGTGAGCCGCATCATGTTAGATACGATCATGTGAGTAGAGATTAGATATGACATACAACTTAGATATGATGTATTGATATCATGCTAGATATGTCATGCTAGTCTAGATTAGAGATGACCATACAAATTAGACATGATGCAGGAGGCTCGTGTCATGCTAGTACAACTTAGAGATGATCATACAACTTAGAGATGACACAGTGAGGCACTGATCTACATCATGCGAGTACAACTTAGTACAACTTAGATGTGGCATACAACTTAGATATTATGCATTGGCATCATGCTAGATATGTCATGCTAGTACGGCTTAGAGATGATCATACAACTTAGAGATGACACAATGAGGCATTGATCTATATTATGCGAGTACAACTTAGAGGTGGCATACAACTTAGATATGATGCATTGGCATCATGCTAGATATGTCATGCTAGTACAACTTAGAGATGATGTAGATGATGCTCCAGATCACGCCAGTATAGATTAGATATGATGCATTCGCATCATGCTAGTACAGCTTAGAGGTGATGAAATTGATGACATTGTTGATGCAGGATGATATCAGATGATATGATTTGATTGATGTGCAGATTGTATGTCTCTGGATAGTAACTGTATTCTATTGTGGTGGATGTCTTCCACTGGTTAGTAGTTGTATACTACTATGGATAGAGATAGTTGTGTTCTACTGGATGGCATTTTTCTAAATGCCATGGAGACTACCATTAGTGTTGGTAATGATTGCCAGCTAGATGGATAGTGATGATGTTGCTCATGATTTGATCTATGTTATCATGAGATAGTCTATGCAACTATGATGATGTTACCTATAGAATGGTATGTTTGTGCTCAAGACCATTACTGATAATATCTCCCTATCTAGGAGGGAGTCTTGATGTTACGGTAGCTACAGGAGCTATTAACCTCCACGTGTAACCTTTGACAAGACTAGAATATTTCGGAGAGCTAGAGAAACCCTAAACGATTGGATAAAAACCCTAGAAGACAAGTGAGTTCAAGAGAAAATTTAATGTTAAGTTATTAGCCTCCAGGAAGAGAAGTTGGCCCAGTTAGGTGAATTGAAGCACTATAAATAGAGGGCGCTTGAGCTCATTAGGACTCATTCACTTTCACAACTTCATAAGGACTAGTGGTGTGCATGACTGGAGGAGAGCTGGAGTTGTTGCAGTGGTGACTTGGTCTTTGGTTTATGGTTTGGAATTTCTGCTTGGTGTGTTAGCTTTGGAGAGAGGTACACCATCTTGGTTGGCTATATGTTCTAGAGTTTGCTTCTAGAATTATTCTAGCTATTAAGGTTAAGGTGCTCGGGGGTGACCTTGTGCCTATGGTTGGATGACAATATAGTGATATTGTCTATGGTGAAAATGAGTGCACCTATTATTTTAACATGAAGAACATTTGTCCTATTTCTATAGCTCTGCAGACAACTTTAATGTTGAACACACAAATGTTTGGACGAGGTTATTTGTATAGAGTTTGGATGGGGAGGTAAGGAAATGGTTCATAGGTCTCCCTGCCAATTCTATTGCAGACATTGATGCTTTAGATGAAGTCTTTCTAAAACAGTGGGGAGAAAAAAAACACTACATGTACTATATTACTAGATTTGGAGCTCTAAAGAGAAAACAAGGTGAGTCTATGTTTGACTTTACCAAACGGTTCAACAAAATGTACAGTAAAATTCCTGATGAAATTAAACCCACTGAGAGTTTCGTAAAAATCACTTTTTCCAATGCTTTTGATGTTGAGTTTTCCCTCTTGTTAAGAGAAAGAAGGTTTGTCACTCTAAGTTCGATGCAAGAGGTTGTTATTGAAGTAGAATCAAAGATTTTAATAGATCAAAGATTAAAGTCAAGATCTGATATAGATAAGAACAAGCAAAAAAAAGAACTTCCATCTTCTTCCAATCCATCATCCGATCCTAAAATAGACGAAATGGCCAAAATGCTAAAAACTTTGACATTTGAGCTTGCTAGATTGAAATTGGAAGCTAAGCAACCAAATAGGCATGTTTGGGAAGGAGAAAATAGGAACCCTAATTAGTTTTGAAGGCCACAAAATGCTCTTCAAATTATGCAAAGGGAAAGGAGGAATCAGGATGATCAAAGGGTAATACATCCCTTTCAAAATAATGCAGTAGAAGAAACCGAAGGGGTTGATGACATTGAAGATGATTCAATAGTTCATTTACATGATATTGAACTACCTTCCACTCATCTAATACAACAAAAATATGAAAACTCCCTTATATCAAATCAGTTTGATGAGGATGATGGAGAAGAATTTTTTCAGAATGAACCTAAGAAGTAATATGATCTAAGACCTAGATCAAGTGGATCAAAGGCAGATACATCAGTTCAGACTAAGAAGACAAGTGCACCAGTCAAGCAGGTACCCAGTAAAGAAGTAGAGAACAAATCAAATCAACAACAACATCATCCTGTCAAGGTTAGTGTTCCAGAGGTAAAAGAAGCAGAAAAGCAATTGATTTCTTTTAGTTTAGAGCACGAGATTAACAAGATCGAACTAATGAAGACTGGTCCTTTTAAAATGACTATTCTGAATGTCTTACAACCTCTTGCTCATGTAACTTTTTCTGATACTATAAATCTTAAAGACGAAAATCTTGTTATTACCATTGGCCCACATATTGAAAATGGATCCGATATTTCTCCTCCATTTTATATATCTTTGAATATTCATGAGAAAATTTTGCATAACTATCTTATGGATTCACGAGCTTCACACAATGTCATGCCTAAGGTAGTGATGGATGAGCTAGGTCTGGATATCACTAAGCTCTATCAAGAATTATACTCTTTTGAATCTAAAAAGGCTAAGTGTTTAGGAGTCATTAAAGACCTGGTTGACACCTTATCTCAATTGCCTATGAAAAGTGTGGTCATGGATGTGGTTGTTGTTGATATACCACCTAAATTTGGCATGATGCTATCTAGATCTTGGGCTAGGAAGGTAGGAGGATCCTTGCATATGTTACTATACCTATATTTGGAGGAGAACACTGAAGGTTGTACAGGGAAGTCAGGCTAGCCTATCTTGTAAGTGATCATGAAAATCCGGGAAATCACCCCATTTATTTAGTTGAAGATGAAATCAGGTCATCCATATTTCATATCAATGATGATGCCCTTGAGCCATTAGCAATCAGATCTATGGATAACCAAGCAAAAGAGGCAGAACATGCAGTTTGGAATATGTTCTTTGATGGTTCTAGTTCAAAGGAAGGATCTGGTATTGGTGTTGTATTCATTTCTCCTACCAAGGAAGTCATTCCTCTGTCATATAAATTAGAATTTCATACCAACAACAATATTGCAGAATATGAGGCCTTACTACTGGGATTAAGGGCTGCAAAGGAGATGGGGATTGATAAAATTGTTGTTTTTGGAGATTCAGAGTTGATTATTCATCAAATCAGGAATATGTATCACACAAAATAGCAAAGATTGAGACAGTACAAAAATGAGGCATGGAACCTTATTGAAAACTTATTTCTATCATTTAATATAACTTTTGTCCAGAGAAGTCTGAACCAACAAGCTCATTATTTTTCCCTGACAGCTAGCAATTTCAAAACTCCTATGTTTTCAAATTTGAGATATAAAATTGAAGTAAGGCAGAGGCCTCCCATTCCATATAACATCAAATATTGGCAGATTTTCAATGATGATCAGGAATTGAAGAGGTTTTTAGAGACTGTTGGTGAATTTTATGCAATCTCTATTGATCAGGAAAATGAAGATGATGATGCAGAAATGCAAGCTAATATCCCACTTCAGGATAAAATTGTAGGTCACAAGATTGTAGAATTGAAGACAAACCATTTACCAAAATTTCTAGTTCCCCTTGAAAGGTTGTTTGACCAGAATGATGTATCTAAGAAATTTGTTGTTCAAAGTCAAGAAACAGAGGTTGTTGATTGCAATATCGGTTATGATTCAAACCCAAAGATTGTAAATCTACCTAAAGCCTTGTCAGAAAAGCAGAAGGGTAGGTATGTTAGCTTAATGAAAGAGTTTTCTGATGTGTTTGGTTCGTCTTATGAAGACCTTAATTTTTTTTATACATAAGTAATTTAGCATAAGATCCCTTTAAACGCAGGATCCAAACCTTTTAAGCAAAAAATAAGGCAGTTCAACCCTATGTTGTTGCCTATAATTGAAAAAGAGGTGAAGAATGTGCTTGATGCAAAGATCATAGAACCTCTCAGATACTCAGACTGGGTGGCCAATCTTGTGCCTGTTAGAAAAAAGAACGGTGAAATAAGGCTATGTGTAGATTTTAGAAATATGAACAGGTTTTCTCTGAAGGAAAACTATCCATTAACCAAGATGGATCATATTTTGCATAAAGTAGTGGGTGCTCAAAGAATTTCCATGCTAGATGGATACTCCAGATATAATCAGATATCAGTTTTTTAAGAAGACAAGAAGAAGACTGCTTTCACTACTCCTTAGGGCACTTTCACGTATGACAAGATTTCCTTTGGTTTGATGAATGCAGGTGCTAATTTTCAGAGGGCCATGGACATCGCATTAGTGGGTGAAAAAGACAAATTCATGGTAATTTATTTAGATGATATTATTGTTTTCTCGAAATCTGACGACGAGAACCTACAACACCTCAAGCAGACATTTCAAAAATGCAGAAGATATGGCATATCATTAAATCCAAAGAAATCTCACTTTGCCATGCATGAAGGCAATCTCCTAGGACGTATTGTATCTGCAAGAGGAATCAAGATAGATCCTCAGAGAGTGGAGGTCATTCAAAAGATTGACATTCTAAGGAATAAAAAGGCTATACAATCCTTCATAGGGAGAATAATTTTTTTAAGGAGGTTCATACCCAATTTTGTTGAAATCATCAAGCTCATTACCAATATGTTGAAAAAGGATGCAGAAATTAAATGGACACCAGAAGCAAATTCTTCCTTTGAAAGGATAAATCAAGCCTTAATTGAAGCTCCTATTCTCATCAGCCTAGATTACTCTAAAGAGTTTCTGATTTTCTCATTTGCTTCTGAAGGTACCATTGGTATTGTTCTCTTGCAAAGGAATGAAGAAGGGTATGAGCAACCTATTTATTTCTTCAATAAGAATCTTAGAGATGCAGAGTTAAAGTATGACATTATGGAAAAGTAGGCTTATGCCTTGGTTAAGGCATTGAATCCTTTAGGGTGTATGTATTGCACTCTAAAATTATTGCTTATGTGCCAAATAGTGTTGTGAAAGAAATTCTTGTTCAACCAAACAAAGAAGGAAAGAGGGGGAAGTGGATAACCAAACTTTTGGAATACAATTTGGTCATAAAACCTACTAAATTGATCAAGGGACAAGGTCTTGCAAAGTTGCTTACTAACTCAAATTATAAAGTTCTTGGACTACATCACATTTTGAGTTAATCAGATAAATAACGATTGCAAGATGAAGGAGCAAGCCTACAGGTAATGGACAAATATCTTTCTTCATCTTGGTATAAAGACATTGTTTACTTTTCGCAAAACCTTCAAACTCCTCCTGATTTTGACAAATCTAAGGTTAGATCTTTGAAACTCAAAACTGCAAAGTATTGTATAGTTAATCAAGAACCGTTTTGGATAGACCCTAATGGAGTTCTACTAAAATGTGTTGATGAGGAAGAAAGCAAGCAGATTCTGACTAATTTTCATAAAGGTTTTTGTCGAGGAAACCATAAAGGATTTTGACTAATTTTGCGACGAAAGGGTACTTTCGTCACAAGTGGTCATCGCAAATTTTTCAATATGCAGTAGTGTTAAGATCCTAAGGGCAGTTTACTACTGGATTGTATTATTTTCTGATGTGTTTTCCCAGGTTAGAGCATGTGAACAATAGCATAAGTTTGTAGGAAAGCAACACCTTCTATCCCTGCCCCTGAAACCTATAATTTCAAATGGACCTTTTCAACAGCGGGGCCTGGATTTCATTGGAGAAATCCACCCACCTTCCTCTAGGAAACATAGATGGATTCTCACAACTATGGATTATTTTACAAAATAGATTGAAGTCGTCCCTACAAGAAATGCAACAGACAAAGTCATTATGAGATTTCTAGAAGGAAATATTTTCTCGAGGTTTGGATGTCCCACGAAATTAGTTACAAATAATGCTCAGGCATTCAAGTTTGCTTCTATGGTTGAATTTTGTGGAAAATACAATATTAAGTTGTCACACTCCACCCCATATTACCCAAAGGTAATGGATTAGCAAAGTCTTCCAACAAAAGTGTTGACATAATCATGAAGAAATTTTTAATAGAGAATAAAAGGTCATGGGACTCCAAACTGAAGTTTGCTTTATGAAATGATAGGATCAATACTAAGAAATCAATTGGAACCATTCTGTTTCAGTTGGTTATCACACATATGCCATCCTTCCAACTCAACTTGGTTTGCCATTATTAAAATTCATGCAAGAAGAGTTGGAAGAACCAAATGACATTCAAAGGGGAATTTTCCAGATCATTGAAGTTCAGTAGAAGAGAGAAAAGTTGAATAAAGAATCTGAAGCATATCAGAGCAAGGTAAAGGAAACATTTGACAAAAAGACAAAAAAAGATAGTTTTAAAGCAGGAGATCTTGTGCTGAGGTGGGATGCTAGAAGAGAGGAAAAATCCAAGCATGGAAAGTTTGATAATTTATGGTTTGGTCCTTTCAAAATAGCCAAGGTGCTGAATAAAAATACTTTCCTTCTGCATAAATTGAATGATACTTAAATCATTGGTGGCCTGGTAAATGGGTGGTTTTTGAAACACTACTTATTTTAAGAAGCCAAAATGTTTCAATTTGTACATAGTTTTCAATTTTAAATTGGTGTGTTTAAATAGATCAGATTAAGACTCCAAGCCCAATGGAGACACTAGTATATATTTAGCTTTTTCTTTTGATATTTCAGTATGCAAGATTGATTTGAAATAAAGCGAGGATTTGAGTAGTTGAAAAAACAAAAAAAGGTGGATATTCAAAAATTGTAAAGTGGGAAAGGAAGGCATTGGTATGCATAGTTCTTAATGTTTTATCATAAAACATTATCCCCAAAAGGAGCTAGTTTTAGTCCTCGGACTTGCTATAACCCATTACCCTTGATTTTTAGGCTATTCTATCAATAAAAACTCATTGCTACCTTTTCATTCCAAAAAATCCCGTCTCATTATACCTTTGTTTGTATTAAGTTCTTTGTCCAATTGTCTTTTTATGATTTTGTGTGTTTTTTTCTTTGCTTCAGTTTATTTTCATATGCTTTCAGTGAGATGGATTTGAATATTAACGAAGTTTGAGTGTGTTCCATAAAAAATTCTAGTCAAATTTTAAATCTTTTCCAAGTTTAAGGAAAGACATAGTAGCTACAAGAATGTCGCCATTCTTGTACCACCTAAACCCATCATTTTTTAACATGTCCTAGTCTCAAAAATCATGTTATTTGTCACAAAAACATCCATAATATCATGAGGGGAATCATGTAGCAATGTGATTATCGTCAAATGGTGATTCAACACAAGGGATATCATTTAAATCACACAAGCATGTACTTGTTTATGCATCCATTGAAGCTGGGTTTTAGGCCATGATTTGAAGAATTTAAAGTGATTATTTAATTTTGAGAGGGAATTCATATAACTAGATTGAGATCCTAAAATCATTATTACAGCCAAGGAAACCTCTCTGTATCACTTACCTGTGTAGGAAAGTTCTAAAAATCTATCAAACTGAAATCCTAACGTCTGCAAGTTGACAACGATTGAATTTAGAGTAATGGCACCCAAGAAAAGTGGTTTGGTTAATCGTTTGGAATGAACTGGAGGTGAATTGTTGGAAGCATATCCTGAAATCATGCAAAAATCCATCAATCTAGGTTGGTACCACTTCTGTTGTAATTTCCAGGAGGAGGTTTTGATGTCATTCGCCCATAATTTTGATGGTTTTAAAACTTAGGTGGGAAGAGTATTAATATATGATACAAAGCACTCGATTGGGTTGGCATGTCACTTACCTGTGCATGGTGAGAGATGGTGGAAGAAAGATGAGTTGTTTGCAGATCCGTGCAAACAATTTTTGCTACAAGAGCATCACGATCCTGACTGGAGTCAAGGGATCCAAAGTAAATGGTTTAAGGAAGAATGGAGGGAATTTTTGACACTAGTCCAAAAATATATAACATGTGAGGGGTGATTTTCTTATGCCTATCATTATCATATGAGGATTTTTATGCATCTAAATGGAGACATAGAGATGATTCTACCTTTTTACCTGTTAAAATTTTTGACCAAAATGTCTAAGAGAGTGCAGAAACATCCTCAAATTGCCCGTAAGAGTTTATTTCATCAAGGTTTGATTAAAATGATGGTTTTGTATGCATTAAGGGAGGTTCAAATGGCATGGAGGCAGTTATTGAGTTCTGTGGGGATGGATGAGCAACACATAAAACAAGAGAAACCTAAAGTTTCAAAAGAAAAAAGGAAACACTTTGAAGGATTCTGCAAAACCGAAGGAAGTCTCCTCTATATCCAAATCAACTAGATCTTGCAAGAGGAAGCTTCAACTACAACAAGAAGTTGAAATTAAAAAAGAACCTAGATCCCCTGTTTCAAGGCATGAGTCTAAGGGTTTTGACAGAGTGTATACAAGGATAATGGAAAAACAAATAGAAGAGAAACAACAAGAAGTCAAGTTAGAAACTCAAAGACAATCTTGTGATAAACCTATAGAGAAAACCATTTAGAAAAAACAAAGTAAGATAGACAAAGGAAAACAAGTTGCATATTATCATAACATGCCTAAGACTAGATCAACCAATAAACAAAGGGTCAATTACAAGGCTTTATTCAAACCCTCCCTCAAGAAAAACAAATTGAATATCATAGATGAAGATGTAGTGGAGGAGGTCGCAAAGAAGATCCTAAGGGCGAGGAAACAACCACCAGTGCTAGATATAGAATTGTCAAATTTTGAAGTAGAAATAAAGCAAGATCTTACCTATACCCTGGAGATAAACGGGCTAGCAGGACCACACCTACAAGAAGCCCAAATTCTAGAAAATTTTGTAGAGAAGGAGATCACTGTGGGGTCATCTTCAAAGGGGCATAAGTACAAAATGAGAACAAGAAAGCACACGCTGTCAATTGATCTAAATAAGCCTGCACCTGAGGAAGGCCACAAGGAATGTAAGACAAAGATAGGGGATGCATCAAAGTAAAATATCAAGAAATTGTCAAAAACTATAAAAAAATTAAAACAAGAAAGACTGACACTTGAACTATGGAATGCAAAGAACAAAAATCAACATGAGATTTCAAAGAAAGTTAGAAAAATGAACATTAAGTTGTATTGGAGCAATGTAGCGCTCAAGACTAAACTGAAACAAGAAAATTCCAAAGGTCAGTCCTCTTCTCAACAACGAAAGTTTCGAGGTTATGATAGCACATACATTTTTTTATTTATGTCACCAAGGATCATAGTTTTGATAGCCCTTTTGGTGAGATGTTGGAGAAGTTTGAGGAGCAAAAAACCCTTTTTTGCAGCCACATTTTGATCACAACCTTATGCAGATTCAAAGACTCATCTTAACACGTTACTTGAAGCAGTTACTGTTGATGATATTGTTGATTAATTGGGTTGGTTTTCATTGATGTCAATCCTTGAAGAAATTCTGGTAGC
>CBVK0100300879.1:0-12958 GCA_900067695.1 Picea abies
TCATTTTTGAGTGTTTTTCTTCGTGGCAAATGATTTGTACTCTTCATCAAATGATTTCTCTTCCTAAAACCAGTCTTTGAGGGTGTCTTAAGTGTCCCTGTGATGTTGTTAGAGATAAGACATAGGAAATATGGAAGTATGATGTTTGCGACACTTGCGATAATTGTGATCAAGATGCGACACTTGCAGACAAGATGCGATACTTACAACACTTGTATGACGACACTTGCGACACTATTGAAGTGAGTAATTTTGATGTATAACAAATGGACACAAAAATCGAGGCAAAAATGTGACACATTTCTCGAGGCAAAACAAATTCTCAGGGGTGCTTCCCCAAAACCCATGTGCAAGGGGGATATACCCCCCTGCAACCCCTGAAGGGGAGGCCTAGAGGCCCCTCCTCCAACCCCCCCGTGCGCTCGACGCAACATAGCAGACACTAGAGCTAATCATGCAAAGAATATAACACATACCCAACAAAGTTATATGAATTTGTACAAACTATTCATTTGGTTTGTCACCAACAAATTTTATGATTGATTTTCGTTGTTTTATTTCATATTGTTTGTTTTGAGAAACACATGAACGGTTCATTCATGCATTTCCAACAAGCAATGATTTCAGTTAACCCTTAGTATTGGTTGAATTTAGGATTTGCAGTATTGTATGGATATACATATATCGAATTTTCATTTCATTTTGAAATGGTGGTGCATAAACCTTTTAATTATTACTCCTTCTCTCTCTGCTAAGTTGAAGTTGGGTTCGAACCCATGACTTTATGTTTCTTAAAATGAATATATGAGATATTTACCTCAACCTTCATAACTAGTAAAAGTTCCTAAGTGACTCTGGTCTTAGTCATAACTATGGCTGAAGTTTGGAGCCCAAGTTGTGTGAGAATGGATTGTGAAACCAAGTATAGTTTGATCGAACTAATAAAAATGGTCCCGTTCCTTTCCATCATAAGATATTTGAGCTTATAGTTTGAAAATATTTTTGGTTTGGATTACATGACGATGTGAAAATTTGTCATTCTTTATGCAAGAAAATGAATATTGTGTTGCCAAATATCTTTAGTTCCATCTCAACCTAAATATTATGGTGGCTTTACAACCATATGGTGATTTGTTTTGTTTTTCAATTGATACCTTATTTGCAATTGAAATTCTTGTTTGTCTAAAGTCACAATGAAAAGAGCTTGTTTTCATTGAAATATTTTGGTATTATGAAAAATATTGTTATGGAGCATTCAAAGATAGCGACATAAGATGAGAATTTTCACAATAAACAAGTGACGAAGTTAAGCATATAAACTTCAGGTTATTGTTTCTCTTTTATATAAAAGGACCAAACCCTCACATGTTATATCATTTTTCATATATTATTCCCGAAAGTCCCAAATCATGTTCCATTTGATTCCAAGTTTTTTCTTCCCTTGTTGTATAAATAGAAAAGAACTTTCAAAGAAGAGATTTGTACGCAGATTGGTATATATGGTCCTAATGCTTGAACAATTCATGACTTGAATGAATCATGGGATATTTTGACACTACATAAAGATAGTAAAAATGATATATAGAGTATGTTGATATGAAATTTATCCAGATTGAAAATGGGATAAATTGTAAGCAAAATTAATATAAATGGATTTTGAACATGTATGTTGTTAGACATTCTTTTCATCTATTTCATTTTCCATAAATTACAAGTCCATTTTTCATTATTTCTTGTCATTATAATTCCATTTACATTCATTTCCATGTTCAAATGAGATTAGTGATAGTTTGGTAAATATTTACAGTTTGAATGTTTTGGACAACAAGCATAGAAAAGACAACTATGATATTCATCTATGTTTTCCTTGTTTCCTTTCATTTTTCCTTTAGTATGCTTGATTGATTGGTTGGTTCAAAGCCATTATTAAATTATGTTTAAGGAAAAATAGTATTTGATGATTTTCAAAGCCATTATTAAATTATGTTTAAGGAAAAATAGTATTTGATGATTAACATACTATGACCCATGTATACTAATTTGATCATTGGTGAATATTTAGATGAGTTTCTTTAGCAGAGGAAATAACTGCTCTGGAAACATGGGAAATAGGGGAAACATAAACAAAATTCCAAATGAAATTGGGAAAAGAGGTAGAAATAAAAGGATGAGGTTTTCCATCCATTTTGATGCTAATTTCGAGGAGTTTAACCATCTAGTCCAAACAAGTTATTTGAACCTCGTTGGCCATCTTTCCTTCCAACCACCTCAACCACCTATTATACCTCCTTTTCAGCAACACCCAAGTATTGAAGACTTTCATGAGAAACCCCTTATGCAATCCATGTTCCACCATCCAATGATGGCTGGGAGAATGTGCCTATTAATCCTCCCTATAGTGTAGGTCATTGGCCCACTATGTCACTATGACTCCTTCCCCCTCCTCCTTTATAGCTTGCTCAACCTATTGCTTCTATTGCCTCACATGTACATTATGTTCAACTCCAAAAAAATTATAAAACCTTAGCTAATTGAGCTAGAGCCAAGTAAATAAAAGTGTCCTACCATTTGTGTATGCTCAAATTCATTAGAGACATCATCCTATACCATCAATTCCTTATCTACCAAACTTGAGGATGATGTAAGAAAAATCACGTTTGATGATATGCACCCAAAAGTGTGAAAGGTTGAATAGAAGAAATTTGTTGATGCATATTTACTCAAGCACAGGGCAACATTGTCATAAGGAAGTAGATAGAGAGAGTCTACTTCAACCAAGAAATATTATTTTTGACTTTAATTTTATTTTCATGATGACATATCAATTTGACATTCGAGGCACATTTTTTTGGACAACTGACATGATAATTATTTTTTGAGAAACTTATATCACGCCTTTGAAGTATTTTGGGAGATACACATGTTTATAATTATGTGGCATGATTGTTTTAGCTGCTTTTGATATAGGAATTATGAGAAAGGAGTCGTGCCCTCTAGAAGTAATCCAGTGCCGAAATTTTACCTTAACTATTTCAGTTGTAACTTTCTCATATGAGCTCTATTTTGTGCAGAGGATAGCTCTCCCCAAGTTATTTTATTTGAGCTGCAGAGACAGAGTGTACCCTGGTACACTCTATGGATTTTTATTAGATAAAAACATCTTTTAAGGCCATACAATCACCCCTCAAGTTAATGACCTTCAAAAATATAAAAATTTTAGAAAATTTCATATAAAATTGATTGTTTTACTGTTATAACATCACTTTAATCTGAGTCATTGATCTCAAATCGGGTGAAATATAATTCATTGATTCGAGCTCCATCGATGATTGATGATTTCCGATCGACACCTTCCTTTGGACGTGCACAACATTTTTCCCAAACTACTGACCCGACTATTGGCCATTGACCCATTCCCTTGACAAATTGATTAGCAACACAAAATTGAACTAATCGACCCAACCATCGACCGTCATCCGTTGACGATTTTCATTGGTGAACGAAACTCCTCACTAATTCGACTGATGCTTGACCATTGACCCATCGATGGTCGGTAATTTCTCTTGGCAACAACTTGTAACACATTGCTAAACCAATCGACTCAACCGTCGATGATCCCAATTAACTAACGAAACACTTCACCAGTTCGGTTGACCCGACCATCAGCCAATGGCCATGCTTGTTGGATGACGTGGAAATTATTTATGTGGCATGACACGTGGATGTTTATTTGGCATGACACATAGAATCCAACATGACACGCTAGATGATGTTTCATGACATGTGGATGTTGATGTGGCATGACACATGGATGTTGATGTGGCTTGACACATGGATGTTGATGTGGCATGACACAACATCATCCTCTTTCCTTCATCATCCATCATTTGTTTCTCTTGGATGAATCGAACACCTCGCCAATTCAGTTGACGCTTGACCATCGACCCATCGACCATCGACACTTCCTATTTCTTGATCAAACACTTCATCTAATCGGCTGACACCCAACCATTGACCCATCGATCGTCGATGATTTCTCTTGCTTGATTCCAACACTTCGTCGAATCGGCCAACACTTGACCATCAACCCATCAACCATCAATGATTTTCATTGGAGACTAAAAAATTTCACCAATATGGCTAACCCGACCATTAGTTATCGACCGTCAGTGATTTCCTTTGGCCAACTCCAACACTTAGAAAAATTTCGACCAATCTTCTATTAATTTGGGCTAACAATCTATTATCCAAACTGATCTTGACCATCAATCTGCTCCACTTTGTAAACCTCTGAATTGAATATTGGTCATTGATCGACCCCAACCTCCCAATGATTGAAATTGAATCCAGACCATTGATTTGATCCATTTTCGAAACAACCAAATATGAATCACGATCGTTGATTTGTTTAGACTTCAAAATGACTGAAAATGAATCCTGGTCGTCAATCTACTTCACCTTTCAAATGGCTGAAACATTATGAGTTTTTAATTTTATAAAAGTGAATCTAGAGCGTTGATCATGAGATCAAATTCAATATCAACTGTTGATTCAACAAACTCCCTGCAACTCTATAATGACCATTAAAACATGAAATTTAACCATTCCAAGTTGAATTCAACCTTGCAACTTTTCATATTGGCTCCATTGAACCTATTAAACAATTTTGAGTCCTTTAAAATTGAATTTTTCTTACGAACTTGGGGATTTTTCTTTGATTTTTTTTTTCCCCAAATCTGTCACAAACAAATTTGCAATAATGAATTTGCCCAATTCGTAGCCATATTGGCCCATACAAGCCCGATGTCTATGATACCATAATGTAATGTCCCCCATCCCCAACTGAGGTCCATTACGTGCAAAATACTCATAAAAACTAAAACTTTCTTCTATCTAATTAATTTCCTGTAGATTCTATCTACTGTTTACATACAGATTTAATTGTTTTCTATTACCATAAATTAGATGCATCTACAACATGATAAAATCAAACACAAATGTAGTAAATAGCTCATTAAAACAACATATAAATCATTCTTAATTACAGAGTTAATGCACACCAAATAAACTCATAATATAACACAACCACAAGATAAAACACTTATCTTTCAAAACATATGTGTAACTAGCTTCTTGGGACGAACGTTCCACCCAACCATAGAATTGTTGTTCCATATCTCAACAACAGGTCACCCCTGAGTTGAGGCTAGTAATCCAAAAAATAGGGTGGTCTCTCACTGTCCACTCACAACTTAGAAAACTCACAACCCACTGGTATTCTCCTACAACTATCCCAATTTTCCACCAACACTCTTCCTCTCGACCTACCAAATCCAAGGAATGTACCCCTTCACTGATCTCAATCCCAGGATCATCCCATTCATTTATCATGGTCTCTCTAACACATGTAACCATGAATTTCTCAGTTGGGAACTCAAGGGAACTTGCTTCCAGGAAAACTAACAATAAACAACAATAAACACTTGCTGTTACAATGCAACTCACATAGGATTTCACTCTTCAGGCCTGACAACCTGGATCTTCAGTATTTATATCTAAATATGCTCCAAATACACTCCAACATGATCCATAATTTTCCCTCCATGGATGTTCCATCTCTAAGCTCTGTTTTCTACTCTCTACTTTCTCTTCATGCTTAAAAACTTAGTGTGTAAAAATTGTTGTAGCTAGCCATACAAATTTCCTCTCCTTTGGTTACTTTTCTTGATTCACACACTTCCGCAAGATGGTTGTACTTATCCCCCATGATCTAAATAACTATGGGATGTGACCTCTCACACCCACTCTCTTACATGTATTCAATGATTGGATTTGGGAACATTCAATCGAGAAATAGAGTTTAATACATATTGATAATAAAATTTATGAATGTGGGTTGAATTAATAGACATGGGTAATTACCACTTGGATCCCTTTCTTATACATTCTCCTAGACCCTCCCCTCTCTTGTGGAATAATTCATCCCTCATCTCTATCCATGTCCCCTTAGCAGTTGGCATCACATTTTATTTATTAAAACATAGAAATACATTTCACATATACATTGCTTAGCCATAGCCACATATTATATCTACATTAAGCATTAATTAGACTGGGGATTATAGTGGGGATTTTACAAACATAATTCCCAAGTTCTCAATATTTCAATTTATGTAATGATTTTGAGGACTAGCAATAAAGGATATAATTTCCAGGGTCCCAAGGCCAAGGGAGTACCAAGTTCTATAGATCTATTATATATGTGCATGGTCCAATAGCAGTACTTGGCCCAATATCTCAAGGCACCAACTAAGGAGGCTCAATTGTACCCTTAGCCTCACTACTTGATTACTCAGGTACTAGAGAGTAATGTTTCCAAGTGTTTTTCTTGGTGCACTATATTACCAATATGGTCAATTGGATTATCTAAAGATGGTTTCAAGTAGCATAGGGGGATTTTGATATACCCGAGGGTGTGTGGAAGTGAAATTTTATATATTGGTGTTTTATGATATGGTATACTTGAGGGGCTGCCAATAAGGGTTACAAGGGTGTCCAACTAGGTGAAATTTCTTGTATTTCCTATGTGTATTTTTATTTAACTATCGATTTAGCTACTAAACAATAGATCATTGTGTTATTTGTAGAAGTTGAAATATGTCTATGGTGTAAAAAAAATTCAATAAAGATATTGACTCAGGAAAGTTATCTTATACAACTTGTGGTTTTGTTTATTAGAAAAGTAGAAGATACATAGTAGAAATAATAGAATATAGAATATTTAGTGTAGAAATGACACATTATAACAACAACAGGAAATTGTAGAAGAACCAAATTACCATAAATAACAATACCTTTATCGATGAAAGCAATGTCCACTTATCTCTTTGAGGGGGTAACCTATAGATTATTAGAGATACAATTACAATAATATTCACAAGACATCCTATTACCTTGCTTCTACTTCATTATATAGTTTCTATCTAACCTCCTAGGAACCTTTTTAGTGAAGGAACTTTCTAGTAGGTAGAACCATCTAGTAATCCTTAATACAATTATTGCATTCACACTATATCTACTACATGGGCCTTATTTAATAGAGATGGCATTGATACATATAAAACTATCTATCTACTTAAGTGGGTTAGGGTAGGATCCTAACATATTTCATCAATTTTTTTGGGAGCTACTCCTTCCTATCAAACATTTTTACTTGAGTGTTCCTATTACCCATGTTCACAAGGACCAAATACAAAAAGAAATTGACAAAACATGTATTACCAATCATAGAAAACACTAAAACATTTTATGACAGTAGTATTTCTAGGGAATGTATGTGTTCTCATAGAAAACCCAAGAAAATAAGGTTGGGCATTGTGTTCTTTTTTTCTTATACATGTAGGATTGCACACACATTTTTAGCATGTGTGCATTCCTATTACAATGGTTGCTAAATCAACTATTATAACACTAGTTATCTATGGTGCCAATAAGGAGAGTTCCAAATCAAACTTAAACATAGGCAAAGGGGAAAACAAGGGCATGGATGCTTAAACATGGTCAAGGGGGTAAACAATGGCCTAGAGTGGAAGTGGGTTTGAAAACCTAAACAAATTCAAGAAGATAAATAAGGGACTCAAGCCAAAATTTAACCTTCTTGAGCTTAAGCACCATGAAGAAACTATAGACATGAAAAAATGATTCATAACGAGCCATTAAGATGTTTCACACATAGTGGATGGGTATTAACGCCTTAGGTATTGATGCCTTAACCATAGTCATTGTAGAGAAACAACATCCTTAGGGATTTTCTATTGGTAGGGGGAGGGACACAACATCATCAAACCCTAAACATAGCTTCTTTGGATCAAATAAAATGAACATTTTCTTAGACCACTACATGGGAGTATGGATGGATTTTGAGGCCTTGAACATCATCAAAGGATAAAAAATAGTGTCCTAAAATCTTATTGAAGCTTCTCTAGATTAAGAAACTTGAACAACTATTGAGGCATACAAAATATCATGGGGGAAATAATGGCATCAATATATACTGAACCTTCTCATTCTTGAGCATTGTCAAAAAAAATTAGAAACCATGGCGTGAGCCCTCTTTAGGGAGTCCTTGGCATATGAGTTGAATATGGGCACTATTATAAAGTCTTGGGAATCATGGATGTGTGTTAGATCCATGAACATAGTCAAAGGAGGGAAACAAGATCAACATATGCCTCTAAACCTTGCTTCTTAGGATCAACCTATTGGAACATCAATCATTGACGGTTCATCACACATCTCCTACGTTCAGTCGGTTGAGAGGTCTACCTACATATAGATATAGTGGATCGGGTGATCAACCAACACACCACACCAGTCATTCGAGTAGTAGACATGTCTATTGGTTGGACAATTGACTAGGAGTGGAAGATAGTCGGGTAGTGTATCTACCAACCCGACAATCAACTATGATTTGGATGCATAGGTAGTGAAGTCAAGTCTTGTTGAGCCGAATCAACAAAGCATATTTTGTAGATTCAATTCTAACTACTCAAGGTTACATGTGGACAAGATCTTTCAGATTCTATGGAAATTAGTTAGATCACGAGGCTATAAAAAGAGACCCCTTGGGTCATTATCAATCATGCAAAATTGTGATTATGCAATATATCATGTAGATAAAGACGTGCAACATGTACTATGATGTTTTGATCACAGTGCACTATGTTTAAGTGTTGTAATGGTGTCTTTGGACACCACCCCTTTTTTTGAAATTTTTTATTTCGCTTCAATTATCTGCAGTATTGTGTCCTATGTTTCATATCGTGTTCCACCCTATTCCCCAACATGGTATCAGAGATGATGGTTTGAAAACCTCAACCTGTTCTCTGCAAACCTTGCTGAGTGGGATATGTTGTGTGATTGACTCTGGGCTTGTGGTTTTCTGATTGGAACTTTGAAACAAAATATTATGACTAGATATCAAAGATGGGTTTGAAGATTGATCTTGTTGTTTTGAATGGATCAAATTATGTAGTATGGGCACTAGATATGAAAAATCTACTGAAGAGTAAAGGATTGTGGCAGTATATGAAGGTGATGATTCTAGATCCAAAATGCGATCAGATGAAGTTCGTTGTTGATGGAAAGAAGGATGAGACTGTGGGGGTCATCATGACCTACATCTTGCAGAAGATTCATTTTCACCTCAGTGGATTTGACTGTCCTCATCAAGTCTATATGAATATGAAGACCTTGTTTGATTGAGTTGATGAAAGCCACACCATGCAGTTGGAGAAAGAGTTGATCTCTCTCGATCCTCATTCCTTTGAGAGAATAGAGGACTAATTGGTGTGTTTCAAGGAACTCCAGTTGAAATTGGGAGAATGTGAAAAGAACTATCTGAATAAGAATGAACAACTCATCGAGATGGTTTTGATGAACTTGAGAACACCCTTAGACATGTTTGTGTTGAATTTTTGCACCAACCAACAAGCACACAAGGAAGATGGTAAGGATTACACCTTTGAATATTTTTGTGGTGTTTTGATTATTGATCAACATATATTTCTTGGAGAAGGTAATATTAGTGGTAAACATTAGGCCCACTTTTTCAAAGGAAAGGGAAATATGGATTCCAAGTGTAGTCTAATGCCTCTACAAATAAACGTGCATACCTTGACTAGGGACCCTAGATACAACCACAACAAAGTCAAAAGAAGAAGACATGTTAGTACTATGGAAAGGTTGGACATGTGGAGAAAAAATGATATAATAAGCGAGACGACTTAGAGGAGAAGGTTAAACTTCTTGAAGGAGAAGTGTTCGATGTTCCTCGACCCGCTGATAATTTCACCTTCCAAGTTGACACTTCTCAGGCCTTGTTGTCTCACTCTACATAGAATGAATGGGTTGCTGACTCTGGGTGCACTCATCATATGGAAATGAAAACCACTTTATTCACGATATTGAATAAATTTGAGGAGAGTAAAATCTATGTTGCTGGTGATTTTTCTCTGGATGTTGTTGGTGAGGGTGATGTATCTTGTCGACATGAAAAAATTGTCAACATCTATCATCTGCCAAATCTCAGTGCCAATATGTTGTTTGTTGCTCAGTTGATTCAGACAGGTAATATTCTAGAATTTTTTCTAGATCAATTTATGTTCGTTGTTTGAAGAAAGGAAAATTGATTCTTACTAGTGGGCTTCTTGACTTGACATATATTTTGTACAAGTTTCGTGACTTGACTTGACCTGAAACTGAACCAACTACACTTGTTTCTCACACTATTGAGAGAATTCAAATTTGGCATGAATGACTTAGACATATGAATTTATGAAATATGCAAGCACTGGAAACTCAAAACATGGTTGCTGGTATGTCAAATGTGTTCCCCCCTGAAGGAGTCTATAAGGGATGTGATGTAGGAGAATCTCTCCATGTAGCCAGCCAGCCAGCCAGCCAGCCATGTCAATGCGCACGCATTTAAAGGTTGAAGAGAGGCGCAACCTCATTTCAAATTTGAATTGAATGTAATTAAATGTGCTTAGGCTGGTGAGCCATGAAAGCCATGCTTTTGAGCAAGCGTTAGGTAGGATCGGCTTTAATGCTAGATCGGCTGAGATCTAGATCCAAGTGATGGACTAGACAACCATTGATTGTAATTTAATAGGGTAGGTGAATCCTGGAGGGAAGCGCTCAATGAGCCCCTACAGGTAAAAGAGATTTTCATATCTCATTTTGAGTTAGAGAAGAGATGGGAGATAGTTGAGTTAGAGTTGTAGAGCCAGAGAGAGCTCAGGAACACCATTGTAAAGATACAAGCATTTTTCGCCATTGTTAATACAAACAACAGTTTTTCCTGCATTTTCTGTGTGTTGAATGGTTGTTTATAGGTGTTCCATGTATATGCTGTGAATGTATGTTTGTTAAGCATTTGCAGGGAGTTTGTGTGATTTTAGGTTGAGGGTCTTTGAGGTTTCATGTCAGGAGGACATGGCAGAGTGTTGCGGACTCTGAATACCAGTGCATGAGTGCACTTTTGAACTCTGAGGAGTCAGACAGAGACGTGTTGAGGCACAGGAACTGAAGTCAACAAATCAGGAGGAAGACCTCAAGGTTGCTGAACACCTTGGAGGCAAGGCTGTGTGGGAGAAAGATAGTTGCAGACAGAATTGTGGAGGATTCTGTAGAGCTCTGCCAGGAGGGCATTGAGCATATGCACAATGGTGCTGAAGAAGAACTCTGCTGAGAGTTGAAGGAGAAACCAGAATCACTGAGGATTCTGTGAGAAGCTCTGCCAGGTGGGCATTGAGACGGTGCAAGGAGTGCACAGAGGAAGAACTCTGTTAAGAGTTAGACAGAAAACTAGAATCACTGAGGATTCTGCGAGAGCTCTTCCAGGAGGGCATTGAGCGAGTGCATAAGTGCACAGGAAACCAGAACTGCTGAATGTTCTGTGGGAGAAGAGACTCCGCCAGAAGGGCGTCGAGAAAGTGTGCAGACAACACAGGAGAAGAGAACTCTTTGAGTTCTGAAAGTCAGAGGAAGAATACACTAAGGGATTCTCACAGGGTTACTAAATACCCAGAAGCACTCAGCCAGAGGTTGCTGGAGTGTAGGATAGCCAGGAGGGCATCCATTTCATTCTCCATCTGAGGGAGATCTGAGGGAGAAGAAGGATAAAATCCCCCAAGGGGTCTGAGTGTTTGTGAAATCTCAGGAGAGATATCACTTTGGGGCGCAAGGACTCTGTAGGAGTGCAGATGTCGAAATACTTTGAGGATTCGAGAGTAGGAACTCAGGAGGAGTCAACGTTTTCATACGCACAGATGAAGCTCACAATCGAGGAGTTCATAGAGAAAGGAAGACAAGGCAGAGGCCTTGGAAAATCTAATTTCTCCCAAGTATGGGAATAAATCATGCAAGCTCAGGAGGAGGAGTAGCCGTCGTCAGATCGACAGGAGAGAACAGATCTGGACCATTGAAGATTCACGTCCAGGGAAGCGCAGAAGAAGTGCACAGGAGAGGAGGATCGACAACCGTCGGATCTCAATCGAATACCCGACAGCCGTTGGATCGGGAGAAGGTGCACAGAGGTTAAGCCTCAAGAGGAGCATAGAGAGGGAGAACAGATCTGGGCCGTCAGATCTGAGCAGGAATCCCATCAGCCGTCAGATCTGCGGGAGCTGCGGAGAAGTTAACCGCCCAGATAGAGGAGAGAAGTCCCGACAGCCATTGGGATATCGACCATCAGGAAATCAACATTTCTGAGGTCGAGGGAAACAGGACATCGAAAGGTCCAAAACCCCGACAAGATCAGAACCGTCCGTTCAGAGGGACAGGTGTCAGAGATTGGGAGCGAGTCGACGTAGCCGTCATCGGAGAATCATGATTCTCAAGGTTGTGAGAATCGGGACTTTGAAAGTCTCGAAATCCTGACATAATCGGGACTGTCCACTTGGAGAGGACACGTGGCAGCAATTGAACGGACACCGGGGAAAGCTCGACAGGAGGCTTCATCGGTAAATCGGGATATCGGAGATCCCGGTGACGAGTGGTTTATGCATTGAGAAATTGCGATCCATGAAATCCTGATGAGTGGGGTACAACTGTCACCACAGCACAGCAGGAGGACAGAGGCATAGTGAGATCCAGCTGTCATCATAACAGAGGAGAAGGTCGGGAGCTGTCGGAGGATCAGCGCATCGGGGATCGACATATCAGGGAATCCGTGGACGCGGAAACGTTGCATTTCGAAACCGCGAACCCCAAAACCTCAATGGAAGGGTAAGGCTGCAGTCACGAAGTAACGGTCACGTGGACCAGGGCTGAGCTAGGAGGGCTAGCTAAAGAAAAGCATGTTGCAAATCGGGAATTCGGAGATCCCGTGCACAAGGAGTTCGTGTATTTTGAAACCGCGAACCCCGAAACTCCGATGGGGAGTTTGACTGCGGTC
>CBVK0100300880.1:0-12957 GCA_900067695.1 Picea abies
ATATATATATATATATATAAACTAAGTATTTTAAATAATTTTTATTGTAAGTTAAAAAATGATAGGATTCACTTTAATTGTTAAAATGTTAAACATAACAAATAATTAATAATATTCATAATACTAAATTATATTGTTATGAAGTTTCAAAAT
This sequence comes from Picea abies, assembly GCA_900067695.1. Lineage (NCBI taxonomy): Eukaryota > Viridiplantae > Streptophyta > Pinopsida > Pinales > Pinaceae > Picea > Picea abies. The sequence goes on from CBVK0100300880.1 coordinate 154, forward strand.
AAAATTTTAAATGATAATAAAGTGATAAACTCAAAATATTATAAATATTTTATTATTTTTAAACAATTTTATTAAAATTATTTTTTTAATATTGTATGGTAAAAGATAATTGGAAAGTTTAAATTAATATTTATTATTTACTTTTGAGTGGGTGTAATGTTTAAGAACATGTGTTTTTTCTTTGGAGATCAGATATTCAAGTCCACATGGGGTATGTATACCTCCTTAGACTTTCATAATCAAATAAACTCGGTCCCTTGTTCCACAAACAAAGGTGTCTCATACACCAATTAGTGTATCCCTTGGCCATAACCTTAAAAATTGATTATTATTATTATTATTATTATTATTATTATTATTATTATTAACCCAAGACACTTCGAATAAACTTATAAAATTTATATTATATAATAAGTTGAAGTTAACAACTATTTAAAAATAAAATGAATATTAATAAAATTATGATTAATATTTGTTATTGATATAGTGAAATTGAATGAGTATAAATTAAGCACCATCTTGAATCTTGGTTCTGCACATGCAACTTGTTATAGTAGTCAATTCTAACAATCTTTGCTCTTACACAATGAGTTGAGTAAACTCAATATATTTCAAATTTCAAGATATCATACAATATTCAATTCACATTCATGGAATTCACAATATCTCAAACTCACTAAACTATTAACTCAAGCTAGCAACACACATAAATAAATATATAAGTGGAAAAGAAAGAGAAAACCATCTATGGTGGCTTCCATAGGTAGCATTTCCTTTTAGTGCTATTCTTCACACACGACAGCACCAAAACTGAATAAATACTTTTCACTTCACATTTTTTATTAACTCCTCATCACGCGTAGCTAAAATGGATGGTCACTGTATTCAACCCGTGGAGCGGTCAATTTGACACGCTAAGTTGTCTTCTCTCCCTATCTCTCATCATTATGTCTCCATTTTACCTCTTTGCAGTGGCAATCCAAAACATGTAATTCCTTTCATACGACTCACCTTGGCAATCAACAACCAACGGACATCCAATTGGTAATTGCTCCCTCAAACTAGTGGCTCCCTCATACTGATATGACGTTGTAATGGTTGACCTTAGTGACTCCCTCAGACTTGGCGGTTACCTCAGGCTTGGATATAGCCTACGTCCTCCCTTGGTAACGGTAGAAACTTCGAACAATGACAACTTGCGTCCTTCCTCTGCAACGAAAAAAATGATTGATATCTTGAATTCTCCCACAACATCCAGCACAATTTCTTATGAATCAAGTGGCGGCTCTTTGATCGACTTATATTCCTCGGAGTCAACGGACAGATGCAATTAGGCTCAATTGTAATGCACAAATGCTTCATGGGTCAACTCACTTCCTTATAACGCACAGATGCTCCACGACTCAACACACATCCTTATAACAAATCTCAGATCTCTACACTTATGGGACTATCACTTATCTGAAACTTCACCTCGATCCTCTCAACACAGACGACGAACAACGAACAGAGCCAACACAACACGCTTCATCTCCCTCTCACTGGAACCGACAAAGAATAGAACAAATGTGCATTACTACATGAACTCAACTCTTCAAATATTGAAGAGGCTCTCCAGTCTCTAAATAGGCTTTTCCCCGCTTTGATACCAATTTGGAATTCATGAGAGCAGAGAGGCACAAAATACACACACATGAATTGTATTAGTGTTCATAACCTGAGATACATCACATTTAAATAATTATTGTGATATTTAACTTATTTCATTTTTGGAGGGAGAGGTTGAGATAATCTCTCAACATCTTCCAACAAAACCAATCCAATCCCTAAACTCTAGAATGTAGCATTAATTAGGCATTATCTCTAATATTGAAAAGCAAAAGCAACAACAATGATATCCTATAGAATTTGTTCCATATTTTGAATGTTTAATTTGTTAAATAAACTATTGAGCCTTTCTATATTGTTATGAGTCATTATATTACTATCATATAGAGGTAAGAAACTAGTGGAAGGTTATCAAAATGTATATCATGCAAAAATTAATTCAAAAGGATGCCCCCTATCCCTCGAGAATACCTGATGGTAGAGGGATGAAGGATTTTAGGATGGTGTGCCACTTTTTGAGGGGTTAGAGGAGGAAGTATGTCATTGATATCATGAAGTTTAAGGAGGATTTCACTTAGATGTAGAATTACTTCCTCTCGAGCTTAGATGCATGTGAAATCTCCACTATTTTTTTTTTATTTTTCTGAGTTGAGCAGTGTAGACATTATGTCAAACAATCTTCTAGCCACCTCAAAATCCTCCATGAAGTCCCATTTTTCTATTTTTATTTTTTAATATTGGTAATTTATATTTTCTTGTTGCGTATCGAGTAGATGATTATCGATTTGATGCCAAATAGAATGGAAAATACATATGAAAAGGTCAGAACATACTAATAGTTGCAACTAATAAATTAAAACTCAAACACATACATAGATCTAAGGTGATGTTATTTAACTATCTGACTTGCTTACAAAGATGAAAGCCCCAAAGAGTCCAAGCCCCTCTCTACAACAAATTACAAATCCCAAGAATACCAAAAACACCCTCACAAGAGTATTGTCCACTACAATAAATCAATTCATCTCCCACTTTCCACACACAATCCCAATAAGGGAGATTGGAGGCTCCAACCAAGAAATATGACTCCCATGTAGGTAAAATCAATCCCTTTCTGAAGATATATTCCCCCAACATAATTTTGCAGCCTCATACAAGTAAACACAGCCCAACGGGTAGGAAATTGACCCATCTACAAGTGATTTCAACCTAGATGAAAAATATTTTGGCATAGAAGAAGAAAAATGTTCTCCCTCTAATGTAACTTTACCTTCTCAATCACAAACTTGACCCCACAATAAGAAACTTAGAGTCAATGAAGAGATCTAACCAAGCAATAAGAAACTTGACCCTCATACAACTAGAACTCAACCACCAAGTGAGAAATATTAGTTTCCACTTGATGATAAACTCAACCACAATGAAGAATAATGAGAGATCAATATGATCTCACCTATATGGTCGGATAGGGTGGATAGTTTCATCACCAAACTCAACCTTCTTCTCTAGAGGTTTTTGTCCCAAGAGCCAAAGATACAAGAGCTCTCTCCAATTCATTTTTTAGAAAATAAGAATGCATAATGAGAGACAACGCCCTCATTCCTCTTTTATTTCCTCGTTCACCGTTTTGTTGACCATTTTACCCTTTTAATAAAGTAAAGTGACTTTACAAGATAAAAATCACTTAAAACATCTTTCCATTTAATTACTCAATGTCACTTTTTCAAAACATTAATTTTTCACCTCGTTGGCATAAAATAGAGGTCAAAAAAATAAATGTTAGAGTGATCATTTTGAAAGGGACATTGCATCATGGCCCAAAAAAAAATTCAATAGGAGTGTCGTGGCATGTTAATAGAGGTAAAAAATGCACCAATACTTGACTTCCTGAGATCTAGAGACTCTACACTACTACATATTGAAAAATTTGCGACGACCACTTGCGACGAAAGTACTCTTTCATCGCAACATGCAAGAGAAAAAGTTTGATTTTTCTAAATCCACCCCGTATTCATCGCTATCTCGATGCATGTAGTTTGACTAAAATATTATGGTGAATGTTCATCGCAAGAGCGATGACTGTAGTTTGTTCATCGCAAGAGTGATGACTCACCTAACCTTGAAATTGACCTAAAATAAATAGGTGGAAAAAGAAATATTTTTAGGTCAATATCATCGCAATTGCAATGATAGTGACCTAAAATTGGACTATAAATATTTAACGATTTAAATATGTTGCGACAGACTTGCTATAACAACGATGGTTCCGAAAGGGTATTTTTGTGCGTAAAAATGTCGTAGAATGTTGTTAGAGGTGGGGAAATAAGTAAAGAGGGTGAAAAGGGTGATGTTAGATGTTATTTCCCTTGTAAAAAATGTTTCCTTAGACATCCCATAAAAATTTTAATAGCAACAGCTACAAAACATTGTAGGAAATATGGTCACATTGATGGTGGATCGAGTGAATATCGTCCCATGGTAATTAGCTATATATTCATTATCTTTTTATATTTCTTCAATTTTATATAAAATTATATATATATGCATATATATTGTTTGAATGTTTGTTATAGTATACACTAATTTTGCATGATCGTTTGTAATTATAAAGTTAGAGTTTCCCTCTAACATTCCGTACAATATTGCACCAAGTATTAGTAGAAATGATGTTGTACAAGTGGAGGAACATCATCATGACCAAGCAAATGAAGATCTCATGGAAGAAGATGATGGGACATGTTATCACACTATGTTGCCTTGGGTCTTTAGTTTGATTAATATTGTTTAAAGAAAAACCATAGATTTAAATTTTTGAGTCTCATCCTAATATCACGTTGAGGATCTCAGTAGGTGTCGACTTTACAGTTATCCTATGCAACCTCCTTTGCATATTTATTTTCACAAGAAATTTGTGCTCGGGTTTTCAGTTTGTTGAGATTGCAGGGTAGTAGAGGAGCCATATTTTAATTCCTGTAAACATCCTCTCGCATGCCCATGGTCTAATTACTGTTGATTACTTTAGCCTTTGAAGTCGTAGTTCTATAATAGCCTATCCTCTGCATATACGTTGGACTACCCAGAGGCGTTGTTCAAGCCTTCTCTGTTTTTCATTCTCCCCTTTCATACTATACAAAGAACCATTTCAGATCATCCCTTCACAGTCTAATGCTCTAAAAATCATATACATGTCTAAAAGTCTATTCTCCATAGTCAAGCTCGACTTTCTATGCACTGTCAGTTTTAAAGGGCCATCCTTATGCATTTGATACCTGAATTGAAACTTTTTTCTCATCAGCATCCCTTAAGACTCTTAAGGAACCTCATTTTGAGTCATGGAGACCCCTCAGTCGAAGAAAGAACACAAAGGTGGAAAGATATTTAGGAAAGAACCTGTGGACATGCGCCTTTTTGACACAGAGCCCATGGCAAGGGAGATGTTTCAAAGAGAAGGATGCCTCTCTTTCTGCCAGAACATGTAGAGAGGCCATCCATAAGTAGAAAAACAAATTTCATTAAATTTTGATGTCAAGAAAACCAGAGTTGGGGATTTGGAATTTGAGGTAACCGAAACCTCCATCTAAGTTGCAAAAAGAATTCCCATTTCAGGTGAAAATTGGTTCAAGGGCATGGTTTTGTGGTCACCCTTTGTTAAAGATCTCTTCAAACCTAAATATTGAATCAATGAGTTATCTTAGAGTATGCCGAGAAATCATTTGATCGATCAGTTTGATAGAATGCTAAAAATCATACAGAGATATTTTACTTGTGAAGGGAGATTTAACACCTTGTACCATTACCACGTAAGGTTGTTGTTACATTTTACTGGTAAATTTAAGATGAACGTTCCTTATTGCCTATTGAGAAGTATAGGTAAAATGTTATATAGGGTGCAAGACAAATCTAAGGATGTATGTTCTAGCCTTTTTCACTCTGGACTGATCAGAATGTTAGTCTCTGAAGAGTTTGGAAAGAAAGAGATCTCATGGGAGAATTTTGTGGTTACTTCTCACTTCAAGCTGGACCCAACACCTACTCCCCAATCACAGATATCAGGTCCTTCATCACTCACCATTAATAAAGCATGGATCAACAAGAAGAGAAAGGGCAGAGCCCTTGTTTTAGAAATAAACAAGTAAGTCAGGGAAGATGAGGAAGAAGTTTATCCTTCTCCACACAGAGATTTCTCATCACCACCTCCAACAGGGTTAGAAGAAGTGCCTTCTTCTACCAAGCTGACATCTATAAAGGGGAACAAGCTTCTCTTTCCCTCTCCTCTTCCAGTAGTTGAAATCAAGGGTAATAGACCTTTCACTAGGTCATCAATCCATACAAAGGTTTTTCAAGAGCATCCTTTGCCAGAAGCCATTGTTCTAAAGAAGAAAGGTTCTCTCAAATTACTACCTTTCTTAAATTACCAAAGTATGTTGTTATCTACTTAGATGACATAACCATGTTCTCTCAATCTGATGAAGAGCATTGTGATCATTTAAGAAAGGTTTTCTTAAAATGCAGAAAATTTGGCCTCTCTTTGAATCCAAAAAAGTCATTGTTCCCCATGAAAGAAGGAAAATTATTGGGGCATATCGTGTCAGCTAAAGGAGTGAGGATTTATTCTAGCAAGTTAAATCCACACTAACCTTAGCACTTCCTAGATCTAGAAAAGAAGTTCAATCTTTTCTCGGAAAGGTTAATTTCTTAAGAAGGTTTGTGTCAAATTTTGTTGAGTTTCTTAAGTATATCACAACCATGTTGAGAAAAGATAATGAAATCAAATGGAATGCTGAGGCATGTAGTTCTTTTGTTCAAATAAAGAAATCTTTGACATAAGACCTAGTCTTAGTCAGCCCAGATTACTCCAAGGGCTTTCTTATTTTTTCCTTTGCCTCTTTTGATATAGTAACATGAGTTTTGTTGCGGAAGAACTTAGAAGGCTTAGATAAGCCAATTGCCTTTTTCAGTCGGGCTTTGGGAGATGAAGAATTAAAATATGACATTATGGATAAGCAAGCATATGCACTAGTCAAATCTCTTAAGTCCTTCAGATTTTATGTGCCGCATTCAAGATTTATTGCTTATCTTCCATCAACTGCTGTAAAATAAATTCTTATTCAGCCTGATATTGATGGAAAACATAGAAAATGGATTGCTAAAATCATTGAATTTGATTTAGAAATTAGGCCTACCAAATTGGTCAAAGGCAAGGGTTTAGCGAAATTGTTGGCTGAATCAAATTGTTTAGCGTTGGGAGTAAATTTCATTGGTTCATGTTTAGAAAGAAACAAACTGAATTAAACAACAAAGGTACTCAAGTTAGCCCTCCATTGGAAGATTACAGTTGGTACAAGGACATTATATTTTTCTTGCAGAATTTACAACCTCCAAGTGGTATGGAAAGAAACAAGGTGAGAGCGTTAAAACTTAAATCAATAAAGTATTGCCTGGTTGATCAAATTTTGTATTGGAAGGATCCATTAGGAGTGTTGTTGATATGCCTATACCCACAAGAATCCCAAAGGATTATGTCTAATTCTCATGATAGTATAAGTGGCGGCCATCATTTTTGGAGGACCACCACCTACAAGATTCTCAGGGTTGGGTATTTTTGGCCTAGTCTATTTACAGATGTCCATGCTAAGATTAGAGCATGTGATAAATGCCAGAAATTTTCTGGAAAACATCAGCTTAAGTCTTTTCCATTAAAGCCCGTATCAGCTTCAGGGCCTTTTCAATAGTGGGGCCTAGATTTTATCGAGGAAATTTATCCCACTTCAAGTGGCCAAAATAGATGGATTTTGACTACCACAGATTACTTCACTAAGTGGATAGAGGCTATCCCTACCAGGAATGCTTCCCACAAAATGATAATTGGTTTTCTTGAAGATATTATAGCAAGGTTTGGCTCCCCGAATAGAATTGTCACTGGAAATGTCGTATCTTTCAAGGATGAACCTTTGATTCAATTCTATCAACAGTTTGGAATCACATTGATTCACTCTACCCCTTACTACCCCCAAGGGAATTAGATTGCAGAATCCTCTAACAAAGGCCTTCTAAAGATCATTAAAAAGTTGTTGGAGGACAATAAGAAGGCATGGGATTAAAAAATCAAGTTTTTTTTGTGGGATGACAGAGTGACAATGAAGAGGGCCCTAGGTCTCTCTCCTTTCCAGTTTTTGTATGGAGTTGAGGCCATTTTCCCTGCTCAGCTTTCCTTGCCTGTAGTAAAAAGAATTCAAGATTATCAAGGGGAGCCAGATGATATGATCAGGATGATTCAATAGCTAGTTGAAGCACAATAGACTCAGGAGTAGCTGGTAGATAAAGCATATGATCATCAAGTGAGGATCAAGTAGGCATTCGACAAGAAAGTGAAAAAGGAGGATTTTCAATTGGGCGATTTGGTACACAAGTGGGATGCATCGAGGTAAGATAAGGGTCAGCATGCTAAATTTGAATCTTTATGGACCAGTCCTTTCAAAATATCTGAGGTATTCTCTAATAACACCTTCAAGTTGCGGAATATGGAGAATGAAGAGGTGTTTGGTGGCCCTATAAATGGGCATTTCTTGAAAGAGTACTTTGCTTGAGTCGTGAGTGGCTCTTCATGCCATTCTAAACATCCTTTTCTTATTAACTTTTTTTTCTTCAATAACTGACCCCATAGCCCTAGGATAAGGCACTAAATCTACTCATTCTTGGCAGTCTATAGGGGGCATGCCATCCCCTGTGGAGCCAATGTTATCACACTATGTTACCTTGGGTCTTTAGTTTGATTAATATTGTTTAAAGAAAAACCTTAGATTTAAATTTTTGAGTCTCATCCTCCTAAAGTTTTATGTTAAGTTCACCTTAGAAGATTAAGAGTTTTGAATCATAGTCCTTGTTGGTCCTCAATTTGGTTTGTGGTTCTAAAACCTCTTAGGCTCATGACTCTTTTGATTCCCTTCATGAATTATCCTTAAATCGATCCCTCCCATTACAAATCTGACATGAAACCATTGCATCTTCACTCATGACCTAGTAAGCATGACTCATTGTACCCTCTTACCTGTCTAATCATTTTTTTGATTTGGAAGTGTTGCCTACTCATCAGGCAGTTTCGTAGTGCCTGTCATGTTTATTATCCATCCACTGCAAGTCATAATTTTCATGATTGAGATAGTGTCCCTTGTTTTCAGTTCCAGAAGTCGGTTAAGAGCCTTCAAATATCTTTCATTTATGATCCTTGGTAATGGTTTTTAAATTTTGAAAAATTTTAATAGTGTTGCATTGCGTAAATTTGCCAGTTCCGATCATGCGACTACATGTCAACTAAATCTGATGCTGTAAGAGATTTCAGGGTCAAATTTTCTTCAATTAATCCTAAGATTGTGCTAAGCATCTCAACAGGTGTTGACTTTACAGGTATCATGTGCAACCTCCTTTGCATATTTATTTTCACAGGAAATTTGTGCTTGGGTTTTTGGTTTTCTGATCTTGCAGGGTAGTAGAGGAGCCATATTTGCATTCCTTCAAATGTCCTCACCCATTTCCATGGCCTAATTACTGTTGATTACTTTATCCTTTGAAGTTACAGGTCTGTAATAGCCTATCCTCTGCGTATACGTTGTGCTACCCAGAGGGGCTGCTCAAACCTTCTCTGTTTTTCATGCTCCCCTTTCATCCTATACAAAGAGACATTTCAGATCACCCCTTCATAGTCTAATTCTCTAAAAATCTTGTACATGTCTAAAAGTCTATTCTCGATAGTCAAGCTTGGATTTCTAAGCACTGTCAGTTTTAAAGGGCCAACCTTCTGCATTTGATACTTGAATTGACACTTTTTGGTCATCAGCATCCCTTAAGCCTCTTAAGAAACCTCATTTTGAGTCATGGATACCCCTCAATCGAAGAAAGCACACAAAGGTGGAAAGATATTTAGGACAGAATCTGTGGACATGCACCTTTTTGACACATAAGCCATGGAAAGGGAGATGTTTCAAAGAGCAGGATGCCTCTCTTTCTGCGAGAACATGTAGAGAGGCCATCCAGAAGTAGAAAAACAATTCTCATTAAATTTGTATGGAAATAAAACGAGAGTTGGGGATTTGGAATTTGAGGTAACCAAAACCTCCATCTCAACTGCAACATGAATTCCCATTTCAAGTGAAAATTGGTTCATGGGCATCGTTTTGTGTTCACCCTTTGTTAAATATATCTTCAAACTTGAATATTGAATCAATGAGTTATCTCAGAGTATGTCAAGGAATCAGTTGATCGATCAGTTTGATAGAATGTTGAAAATCATATAGAGATATTTTGCTTGTGAAGAGAGATTTAACACCTTGTACCATTACCACATAAATTTGTTGTTACATTTTACTGGTAAAGTTAAGATGAATGTTTCTTACTACCTGGTGAGAAGTATAGGTAAAATTTCATATAGGGTGCAAGCCAAATCTAAGGATGTAGATTCTATCCTCTTTCACTCTGGATTGATCAGAATGTTAGTCTCTGGAGAGTTGGAAAAGAAAGATATATCATGGGAGTATTTTGTGGTTACTTCTAACTTCAAGCTGGACCCAACACCTACTCCCCAATCACAGATGACAGGTCCTTCATCACTCACCAGTACTAAATCATGGATCAACAAGAAGAGAAATGGCAGAGCCCCTGTTTCAGAGATCAACAAGTAAGTTAGGGAAGCTGAGGAGGAAGTTTTTCCTTCTCCACACAGATATTTCTCATCACCACCTCCAGCAAGGTTAGAAGAAGTGCCTTCTTCTACCAAGGTGACATATAAAAATGGTAACAAGCTTCTCTTTCCCTCTCCTCTTCTAGTAGTTGAAATCAAGGGTAATAGACCTTTCACTAGGTCATCAATCCATATAGAGTTTTTTCAAGAGCATCCTTTGCCAAAAGCCATTGTTCTAAAGAAGAAAGAAAAAATCATTAAAAGGCCCATTGGGGAGAAATTTGAAACCCTTGCTCAGGGGAAGAGGAGAAAAGATAGTTTGTAGTCTACTAAAGACAAGAAGGAAACCCCTGTACAAAAGGGAAAGGAGAAAGATTCTAAAATACCCTTGCAAATGAAAGATGAAACCTTTGAGAGAAGAATTGAGAAGCCTATGGTAAGAAAGGATGAAACCCCTGTGCAGAGAGGGAAGAATAAAGGTAGAGTCAACAAGGAACCTGATGAGACATACAAGACACTTCCTACAGACACTAGCTTCTCTCCTTGTTACATTTTAGGGTGCGCTACCCAGAGTTTCTACACAAGGAAGTTTACCAGCAAACACCAGGGATCTAAGAAGACTAGGCCAACAACTTGGGACAAGTTAATGATGGAGAAAGCGGAAGAAGTAGTATTTGGCATTCTAAGGACAACTACAGGATCCAAAGGGACACATGGAAAAATAGGAGTTGAGCAGCAAAAGAGGATCAAAGTAATTAGAATCATGATTAAATTAGTCACCAACATTTCCCTATTTTATAGCATAGGCAGTTATCTAAGTTGTTAGAACAAATAAATCTCTGGATATTTTCAAGGGAAAGAGGCCAAATTGTACCTCCAGTTGTTGCCTCCCTTTCTTGTTATAAATAGATAGATCTATTGCTTTAGTGGGTTTGGATGGTTGATTAAGGCTCCCTAAACTGTAATATTTTTTGAAGTGATTGTGATCTAGCTATGTATTGGACTTAAGACATTTTGACTAATAGAAATCAGCTTCTATTTTAGCCTATATGTTTCTAATGCTAAATGCTCATGTTGTGGATGCTTCACATGGATAAATGTGGTAATATTATGGTGAATGTTTGATCATTGTATTATCATGGTGTTTATATAGCTTCTTAGTTCCTAATTTCAAGAAGATCTTGTTTTAAGAAACTTTCTTCCTTAGGCTCTTGTAGACCTGATGTTTGCAGTAGCCATTACACCTCTCTCATTCAAGTCTTTCGTCTATCCCATTTACTCTCAAACTACTGGTTGAAGTTAGTCAAAACCTTATTTGTTGGTACATGTTAGCCCTGTTTCTGAGTTAGGATATGATCATTTCGATTCTTTTCCATCTGAACCTTTAAAAAAACACTCATACATTCACATATAACCTGATGGGTACTGGGCCTACCTTCTATGCAATCAGAAGGTGACTACTAGTGCTAACGGGAAAAATCAAGTTAATGATCTCATGGAAGAAGATGATGGGACAAATCAAATGATCTAAGATTTTTTTTCGCAGAGGGATGAGGATGGGGAAAATGCTAGTATTTATGATAAAACTCTATTAGAAAAGGAAAATAAACAACTTTATGAAGGACCAAGAGAAAATCTTATCTCCACTACATTGTTGCTAGTGAACTTAAAGGTTATGAACAATTTTCCGAACACTTGTATGACATAGATACTAAGGTATGTAATATGTTTCATCTCATACTATACATAAATGTTGATTTTTTTATATTTGTTTTTAGTGTTGATTAATGTGTAAAATAAGAATGCAATTTTTGCGATTAATATTCTTACATTAACTAGTTGTTTGTTGTTTTGTAGATTGTTAGGTGAATTTTTGTTACCATCGTCAAATATTTTTCCTTGCACATATCGAGGTTTGCATGCCATTATGAAAGACATTGGAATGGATTATCAAACTATAGATTCATGTCCTAATTACCATATTATATATTATGGACAACATGCGTTGAAAACCGAATGTCTGCAATGTCTTATCAGTAGATATTGAAACGATCAAGTAACAAAAAGTGTGCCTCGAAAGGTTCTTTGTCATATTCCCATAATTCCACGTTTGCAACGATTGTTCAGGTGTGAAAGCATAGCACAATTTGTGCATTACCATGCACATAATATAAGTGGAGATGGTTTTCTTTGAATGCATGTCGATGGTTCTTCATTTAGGAAAATTGAGGAAAAATGGGCAGATTTCAAGGATGAACCCCATAATGTTAGGATTTCATTGACAACTGATGGTGTTAATCCATTCAGAGAGCTTAGGTCTATTTACTCAGTGTGTCCTATTTTTGTTATCAACAATAAAATTCCTCCTTGGATGTCAATAAAGAGGGAGCACATAATGTTGACAATGATTGTTCCAGGTATTTGTTTACATTAACTTTTTGAATTTAACATTTTTATTTGATTCAATTTTTTCATAATATCTTTTGTTTATTTATTTAATTATATATATTACATGATATCAT
>CBVK0100300881.1:0-12957 GCA_900067695.1 Picea abies
CCTCCTTTTGGCTCATTCAGTTTTGACTTACACTTCAGATAGTCGGCTCGGGTCTTCGGCTTCAAGGTTGTTTGTGTCGGGAACATTTTTGGCTTCTTTTTCCTTTCGGGGGATTTCCTGGGTTTGGACCTCGGGATCAGAAGAAGTAGCCTTCTCAGGTCCCTTTTCTTCTTGGATCTGCACAGGGGTCCCAAGAGATGTCTCCAAACTCTCATCATCGCTATATATATTTATAAATTCACTCAAAGGATTAGGCTCACCTGCTCCCACTGATACTCAAACCGCCTCTGGTTGAATCATCACACCTGTTGGAGATCCGACTAGTGGCCTTGTGGAATCAAGGTTATTTGACCCGTTGTTGTTACCTGGGTTTACGAAATCAGGGACTCTTAAATCCATTGGGCTCTCTTCTGGGCTATCAGTCGAAAACCTTGTCAACTTGGCGGGGTCCCGGATATCTCGCATCAGACCCATCATCTGCAAGGCATGTTGATACATAAGTGCCCCCCTCTCTCGCATGTCTTGAACCTTGGGGAAATTCCTGTCCTGTACTGAGGTTTCCTGGGAAATCCCTGTCGTTTCAGTGGTTCCCTGGGGAGATCCCACCTCTCCGACTGAGATCATTTCTTCTCTTGTCTTGATGGTCTCCTGAACTATTTGTTCCAGGATTGTTTCTTGCTCATCCCAACTCATAGCCTTGAATCTGGTTGCCTTGGGGCCATCCATCCTCACCATCACCTCTTCCCAGTCTTGAGCATTTTCAGTGAAGATTTCATCCTCAAACCTGTCATGGGTATATGGCCAGGAAGATGATACATGTTGCACGTGCTTCATGACCAGGCCCTTGGGGTGGTGCTTGCAAAAGCGGTCAGTCTAGAATCGAAACCCCAATTGGATTAACCCTTTTTCCTTGGCCTGCACGATGTCCTTTACCATGTAGAAACCAATATGGAACCCATAGGGTATGAAGGCCCGTTTCTTATCATTTAGCAAAGTAGCATTGCATCCTTGCAGGATGCTCTAGTAAAAGATTTACCCTACTATTAGTCGATCAGGGACATATATAGGTAGCAAAAGAGGTTCTTTGGTGGCGCCGAAAACCCTAATGTAAGTATCATGCTCATCTAGATACCAATGGCCAACCTTCGATATAATATTTTTGGCTGTGTCTAACAACCTTGGGCATTCTTTCTTGAACTTCAACAGATGAATATGTGCAATGAACTAGTCGCAGATGAGAGGGTAGGATTTCTTGTACCTTTTCTCCCACAAGATGCCAAAATAAACATGGACCTGGAGATATGAGGTATGTCATCTTAAGTTCATTCCAGCGAAATCATTTCTGGCACAAACAACATCCAGAAGATAATGTGCCATGTAAAAGGATGGGGGTTCTCCTTCTTTTGGCGTTTGATCTTTCCGGATGCAGGTGCTCAAATGTTTAGAGATGATTGGACCCCAGTTAAAAACCTATTCCAGAAATGGCTATGGTATACACTAGAGTCATCCAAGCCTCTAAAAACCTGGAGCAGTTTTTTTCCCCATGTAATCTGCAGAGGAGGGTCATTAGATAGATGTAAGGCTCTCTAAGGTTGGTCATCGGGTACCAGTTGGAGGTCCGATTGGTGAAATGTTTATCTTCTCTCGACTAGGAAGCCATCACCTTACTGGTATCTTGTTTCTCATAGAAGCTCATAACAAAATCAGTGTTCAACCTCTCTTCCGGCTCTCTGAGCTTGTAATAATTATGCACTTCTAATGGAAGGAAAATCCCAGCACACCCGCCATTGTCGTCGTTAATCAAAAAAAATTGTGTGTCATTGTGATCAATAAACCATTTTAGGAGTTCAATGGAAGGAAATACCATAGTCCTTCTTTCCACCTTGTGTAGATACGCATTTCGAACATTCAGGGGGACTTCATCGTCGAGTCTTCTTGTATCAGGATTGTTGTGCAGAGAATATTCGGGGAGTTCTTCCTGCTTAATATTCTTGAAAATTTCTTCCCAACGTGAGAATACTATCTTGGTCCCAATGTTTGCCTCTATGTCTCCAAAGGCAGGGGATTGAACGAAAGCTTTCTTGGTGGTGGTTTTGATGACGGGCACCGGTTTTGGAGCGAATTCCAATTGTCTCACCACCGTTGGGGAGGAACCTTCTCCCACCTTTGGTTCCTATAGATTTGGTGCTCTTGGATATTTCCTGGTGGTGGGCTTCTTCGGAGGCATCGTTCATGCAACCGAAAACAATATTGAGGCAGGTGTGCAAGGTGACATTGGATAAAATGTATGAAATGAAGCATAAAACATCCATAGACCGGTACATACCTGTAACACTTGCTAAAATGTTGTTTTTATACTCACTCGACCTTGGAAGTTATCCCCATACTACTCATCTCGCTTCTCTGGATGATCTATATTCCTTCATGCGCAAAATAACCCTGTTTTCAATGACTTAGAGAATATAATGGGAGAGATCCTACTATTTGTATCAACTAGTTAATACGAGTAATGGGTGAAATTCAAAACAATCTACCGCTATCAACTAGTTAATACGAGTAATGGGTGAAATTCAAAACAATCTACCGCTAAAAATCTGCAAATAAATTCTACGTGGGTTGACGACAGAGGCGCGGGGGGAAAAAATGCATTGTATTGGAAGGTTCCAACGGTCCTTTGATTCACGTACGAATTAGCAATTAGTGCGAGATTATGGAATTCATTAACCTTTAAATGCGTTGTATCTAGCATATCTCAGAGATGAAATGTCCCATCATGTCATCTTCTTAGTGGGCAGATCGGGAATCGACAATATCCTTATGCATGTTTCTGTTAGTATCCTCCTAAGAAAACTTCTGACGTTGATTGTCTTCATTGTATGATATCAACGTGGCGTTGTCGACTCGGGATACAGAGCACTAATGACTGGGAACTTAACTTATGGGTGACGGTTGGACTCGGGGCTTTGTTTAAGTTGAACATACTAAACTAAGTTTGACACTGCGACTGTCTATGCCGGGAGAGTGGTTGACGGCCTTGGGAATAAAGCTAGTGTGCATTTTCTTCATGGGTTATCGTCTTTTAAAACTCTCGATATCGAAATCATTTCAGAGGTCGACGATTATTATTTCGTTTTTCGTTTACTGCTTATTCTTTTAACCTTTTGTCAATGCCGAATTGATCGGTCATCGACGATATTCTTGATAATGCTTGTCACAAAAGAAATTCCGCGTCTGCCAACACCGATGAAGATTGGGACTCGACAACTTTGGTTCTCTCTAGCGTTTTCCTTCACACTTAATCCTTCCCGATGTCGAAATCCTTAAGCGCATCCGGGAAAACTTTGACTGTCATTTCACTAATTTAGATATTAGTCTTTTAAGTTAATATTTTCACATGTCCAAGCAAGCTTTTAAAGACTTAATGAGAAACAAAAATGATAAGCAAAGGACACATTTTTTTTAAAGACTTAATGAGAAACAAAAATGATAAGCAAAGGACACATTTTCATATCAAACAATGCCAAAAGATCAAGTGGTACCCAAAAAGTGAAATTTTACGTAGACTTTTTTAGGTTGTGTTGAGTGCTCAACACAATCATAGGCTATTCAACTTCCAACAAGAAAAACAAAAGGGACTATGGTAGATGGAAATGGTAAAAAAAAAGTTTGGAAGGATTGGCTTGTTTATTCAAAAGTTGAAATAATGGGATCCATTTTGGAAAAGGATTTAAGCACTTTGTGGAGGTACATGGCCATGAAAGATGCTTGATGGATGATGTTGAAGAAGCATTGGCAATTTAAGGCTTATTTTAGAGATCAGTTCCTCTACACATGTGAGGAAATAGCTAGTTTTTCATAAGTTTTCAACCTCTTTTAATATGTTTGTTTGCCCAAAATTGAATGACCTCCCTAATATTTTTCGTTTTTGAGTCCCTAAATTTTTTACAGGGTTTTGATATGTATAGTCACAGAACTGAATGGTAGCCCTGTCTACCTGATAATTTATGTGTTTTAGTAAGTTCCCCAAGTCTAGATAGACTTTTGTTTCATGCATCAACTTCAATTTAATGGTAAGTCGATGGGTACACATAAGGAATTACAATGGTTTGATGTACCTTCGATTTGTAGCATGAAATGTATCAACTAAATTCATCTTAATGGAAAGAATACAAGAGTTGACTAGAAAATTAATGAACTAAACTTGAACAACATACATACCGGAATAAACATTATAGTATCCACACATTAGAGCTTGACATGTGTCACCTAGAGTTTGAGTGTTCTACATGTAGGATTATCTTCTTCTAGTTAGGTTTTTCCTATATTACACTAGGTCCACTTTGTATTGTTGGCATCCCTCACCTTTCATACAAATTAAGGGAGGAGAGAGTCCTCAAAATAGAAGGTATGATCATCAAAATAAAAAATTGCAAATGAATTTGACAGGGTACATCTTCATTTATGTTTTATGTCTTACACATGTTTGGTTTTCCAAATCCCTTTATTATTTGGATAAAGGGTTGCATTGGTTTTCCTTGAATAGCCTCATTGGTGAACTACAAAACCACCTCTTTCTTTTAGAGTGAAAAATATCTAAGGCAAGGTAGCTCGTTATCACCACTCTACATCATAATAGTGGATTCCTTAAGTATATGATTAGATCAAGAGCATATAGTTGAAAACTTATAAGGAATTTCAATAGTCAAAGGAGCTAAAGAAATAAATTGTTTGCATTTTGTTGATGATACCTTAGTCATGTGGAGATCATCAACAATAATAGTTGATATATGTAAGCTAGTGTTGGATCAACTCATGAATGTGTTAGGAAGTCATATTAAAAAAGGAAAAGGTCATGTGTCTGGGTGGAACACCTCTCCCCAACAACTAAAATCCATAACTAGAATCTTAGAGTTCCCTTGTCCTCTAAATTGGATAGCATTCGAATACATGGGATTAACTTTGAGAAATACAAAAGAAATGGAGTGGAAACACATCGTCTAAAAAATCAAGATAAGAATGCAACAATGGGGCTTCAAGTGGGTAAATCTAACCAAAAGAGTGGTTGTTATTAGATTAATCTTATCATCCTTATGAATTTTTCAATGATCATCTATGCTAGCTCCAATTGGAATAACACAACAAATTGGGAGACATATCCAAAATTTCCTCTAGAAAGGAGGGGAAGACTAACACCAAGAATTCCATCTAATCAATAGGATTATAGTTAGGGATACTAAGGAGAACATAGATTGGAATACTAAAGATCTATTGCTTAGGAATTTAGCATTAGGGGAAAAAATATTATGGAGATTGGTGTTTGGAAAAAAGGAAGGGTGGAAGATAAGCTTAGATCAATCAATATTGGAGGGGAGGGGGTCTTCCTTTTGGAAATTATGCAAAGATACAACACCCATAACACTTGAACTAGGTTCCTAGAAATTGAAAACAAACCAAGATTTGGGAGGATGGAATTATGGGGAAACCACCATTAATCCAACTCCTTGAATTAATGGAAATAAGAGAGTGCTCGAAGGATCAAGGAATCCATTCTCCCTTTGAGTTATCAAGGTGGGATCAATCAGAAACAATGCAATAACTCCAGGTCCAGTAACTCTTTCCAAAGTTGGCAAACATAAAGTTCAAAGTCTTGATGTTTCCAAAAGTATCTATGTAAAAAAAAATGGATAAGCACGAGTACTAATGAGGACCAAAGTACCAACATAATGATATGTTGTTGTAGTAGTAATACTTGCAATAAATATGAACATAACATTCACGAACCAAAGAGGGCCCAACATATTGATATGTTGCAGTAGTAGTAAGACTGACAATTATTATGGGCATACCAACCACAAACTAAGGAGGACCCACAAGGAATGACACCAAAACTGCTAATGGTGTTAGTACCAAAGCGAGGGGTGATGTTATCATATCAATGAGAAACTTAAACCTTGGTTAATGATTTACTAATCCTCACTCTAAATATTTGGTGGACTTCTCTTCTGACTCTCAAGGAAAATTTGAGACCCTAAATGTATAGACACACGATTATAAATTTGATAATAAATTAATAGTTTTATCAAAATATTTTGTATGAATGTTTTCTACTTTTTAGTAATTTACTATGTCAATTGTTTTAATATGCATGTGGCACATGATAATTACTAACTTTACTTGGGACTTTGGTGGTTTGTTAGGTAGACTTAGTGGTATTAATCCACTTTTTAACAATTCACTTTTTTTTTTAAGACTTGTGTACTCTATCCTAAAAAGCATAGAGTACAATGCCTCGTTTAAACTTCCCCATTATAGTTTGAATGGTAAGTGGAATGTCCTGTTTAAATTTCCATAATTTAGCTTAAAAAAAAGGGATTATTTTTTTGCGAGTTAGTGATCCAACAAAACCTTGGAAAGACACATAAATTCAAGTTTAACATATAAATCATATGTACAGAAATTATTTCACATCTAATTGGGCCTCTGCAGTTGTAAGTCATAGTATGTTAATGCAAAATACTCGGAAAAGGTGACTAGTACCTTAGAAATAACCACAGACAAACCCGTCATCGATGCATCATGCATGTCATCCTTCATTCAAACACTGAACACTTAAAATTCCATATAAAAAAATACAATTAGCGATACCAGTTGAGCATTCAATAATAATTAGTAAGGACATTGCAAGGACAAGGCTTAACGTGTATATATATTTTTGTTTTAATATTATGTGTATTATTTTTTTTTTTTTTTGGAGGTTTATTTTGACTTTGAATAATTTAAGATTCATTGAGATTGAGGTAATAAATATTATGCATATTTTTAAATGTTTGGTTATTTAAATTTGATTAATAGAAAAAATCATGATTAAGAATAAAATAATAAACAAGATAAATTTAATTTTAAATTTGTATTGCCTATAAAACTCACATTATTACAAAGGTTTATATTATAAAATGTGTATTAAATATTAACATACATTATCTATATTAAATATTAAAATAAATTTGTTTTATAATATGTTATCATTTAAAGTGTTTAACATATTTAAAACTCATTACCATTAGAATTGTTGAACCTTATTACAAACACGGTTTATTACCAATGTTTATTCTACAAATTATTATTAAATGTTTATCCTTTAAGATAATTATATTAAATAGATTTCTTCAATGAATAATTATCATTCTAAGCATTAATATAATATTTAAAGTCGTTATTTTGGGTGTTGCTCAAATTCATTATTCCTAAAGTTGCTTTCTGAATTTGTATTTCAATGATGGACGTATCTTTTTATTTTAAAAGGAAAAAAAATGGTTCATGCTAATGCCATCCATTCATCGATCTCCAACCACTACCTGCCCACTATTGTGTCTTTGCTTTGCTCTATGATTTTTGCTTTCCGCTACTCTCATGACCTCTACTTCTACGACTTCAACACTTTATAATCACATGCACCTTAAAAAGAGCTATAAAATGTTGAAACCGCACACCTATTTGCAAGTTTCCTTAACTTGTGCATACTTTCCTATATTCGGTGATCTATTGGACCCCCATTGACACACCAGTCTCCCTCCAGATTGATTCAAGGACGACTTTCTCTAGATAGATCTTTCCAGCCATATCAATGAGACATGCTCATGAGACATCTGAGGGAGTAGGATAAACAAAAATCCATGCCTTACATCTAGGAGCATCAAACTTACAAAACTCTACATCTTACATTTAGTTTTATGCTTATGCTTCTAGAAATTAGGCAGGGACTAGCTACTTTGCAACTATTACCTTTGTTCCATTGATGCATCTTTCTTCTATGGCTACTTTATAAGGATTTGGACTTCTCAATGGCTCCTCAAATTTATAAGATTCACAGGTGGTAAACTCATGTGGAGTCAAATGATAGGCATCATCATGAGATGATCTCCTCGACGCAAGTAGTCTTCAAAAAGTATCCCTTTTGGAAGTATTGTTGCTCCCATATGCATAGTTTGCACTTGCTTTTGCTACCATTGTCTTTGTATTGGTCTCGGAGTTTGGAGCATCTATTGTCTTTGAATTAATCAAAACCAGTGAAAAATCAATATCAGTAAGGAAAATTATTCTATTTTTATTGTTTAGAGTCAATTGTTTACCCACCATCATTTTTAACCTTTGTAAGGAAGTAGTGATTTTTGGGTTTTTGAGCCAATTTCTAGAGTTATATTGAGATTTTTTTAGAATGGGTTTTTATTTTTGTGCTACTCTATATTGGTTTCTCACAATTCAATTTCTTTCTAAGTTTGTGTCATTGTCCAAATTTACAATCATGGTCGATTAAATTTAAAAGTTATCTCAAATTTTGAGTTGCAAAACCATACACACCTATTTTTGTTAGATAAAGTTGATGTAGAACTTCACTTGAAATATCAAGTAAATCTAATCTAATATGCAAAAGTTATGGGGAAAACAAATTTTCTTCTAAAAGCGAGTTCTTGTAAACCTTCTCTTTTTTTTCCTTTTTTTTTCTTTTTTTCTCTCTTTATCTTTCTCTTTTTCTTCCTCTTTCTTCTTTTTTTCTCTTTATCTTTCTTCCTCTTAGGAAGACAATATACTTACTCCATTTTTTTATAGAAATTGTGTTATACATCAAATAAATGACGACTATATTTTCTATAACTTAATTATTATAAACAAAATCATAATTAATCTACTTTTGACTTTAATATTTTGATAACAAGATACTCCATTTTTTTATAATAAAAACTATGTTATACATGAAACAAATAATGACTATATTTTCTATATATAACTTAATTGTTATAAAAAAAATCATAATTAATCTATTTTTAATTTCAATGATTTTGTTTTCTCTAAATCTCTATAAATACATACATGTATAAATACATACATGGTACTTAAAATAATTTCCTCTATTATTTCTGATTAATTTTATTTATTGTTTATTCATATTGTAACCATAATAACACTTTGCCATAAAAAAAATAACATAATTTCATCTATTATTTCTTATTTATTCTATTCATTATTATTATTTATTATATTCATTGTTTATTCACATTGTAACCATAATGGGTCTTTGCCGTTTAAAAATAAATAAAGCGATTCCCTTCATAAAATGAAATGAAGTGGTTCCTTTCATAAAATGAAATTATAAATATACGATTTTCCACAAAACAAAGTGACTTGCTTCTCATTGGAGTTATAAATATAAAATGGAATGATTTTTATATATTTTTTCACAAAATGGAATGATTCCCTTCACAAAATTGAGTCATACGTTGACATTTTTTACAAAATGAAAGTGTTTACTTCATAAAATAGAGTCACGCTTAAGTATTTTTTCCACAAATGGAGTGACTGCCTTCTATTCTATATATATAGAGTCATACTTTGTGTTTTCACTGCCTCCTATATAGAGCCATACTTTGTGTTTTTCCTAACTCTTATAGTAATTCTACTTATATAAGTTCTTCTTTAATATTTTGTGTTTTTTTCAACTTTTATGGTAATTTTATTCATATATTGTCATCTTTAAATAAAGTTCTACAATGTTTTAATAGAATTGTATAATGTTTTAGTAGAATTGTATTTTAGATGGGACTTGGAATTTATTTATTTTATTTTCTTATATAATGAATTTACATTTAGTTTTAAAAACAAGTAAGAGTAGTTAGAGAAAAAAACATTAACATTAGAAAAAAATTGTTTTAAAGGAAAACTAGTGAAAAATACATTTTAATTCATTATTTGGTTAGTCTCATCACTTAAGGCATTTTAAAATGGATTATGTGAAGTTATTAAATAGACTTCATCATATATATATTATGGACCCATAAACTACTTATGGTAAACCCATTGTTATCCACTTATGACAAAGTTAACCATGTCAAGATTAACCAAAAATTCCCCCATGACATGGAATAGACACCCACCTCTCTGAAAGTTTATTAATCGAGTATCACGGATAACAACATGCCTAACAACATGCCCATTAATTCAAGGACATAGCAAATGTTTGATAAGCATACCCTTACATGTGATTGACTCCAAAACTCTTAAGACTACATGTCCAAGCATATAAGTAGTTATTTCAGGTGACATGGTTTTCCTTGAATAACAATGATGAGTTAGACCCATATTGTAACAATCTACTCAAACTCTTAATAGAAATTATGCAACCTCTAAAATTATTTTGATGTATGAACTTTTGCTTGATTCACTTCTATCCAAATTCTTAATAGAAATTATTCAACCTCGAAAATCCAATAATTATTGTTATATATGGAATTTAAATTTAAAATATAAATTTAATCAATATTTCACTGTATTAATTTAAAAAATAAAAATTAAGGTACAATCACCGATACAACATAGATCGTCGATGTCGAAAAAGATTGAAGAAAATATCATGAATTTTTATGATGACCTGCGTCTCGACAAGATTTTGAAATTTAGATTTTTGTTTTTAACAGTTTGGATTAGGTATATATTTATCAAAAATAACGATTAGATTTTTATTTTCATGCACAAGCTATTTTGTGTTTGGCAGGCAACATGAATACATGCAATGTACATAAATTTTTCGATCCCCCATCTGAATAGTCAATGTCAAAGTATAATTTTCCATGTTTCTCATATCTCCACCCATTGATAACATGAATACATGCAATGTACATAAATTTTTCGATCCCCCATCTGAATAGTCAATGTCAAAGTATAATTTTCCATGTTTCTCATATCTCCACCCATTGATGCACTCACTTCTATATCTTGTGGATCAACGCACACTATAAAAAAATTTAGTAATATTTTGCGTTGGAATTGAATCCATCTTGTTTTTATTTTTTATCTTCATTCTTTCTTTCGGTTTAAACGTACAGATGAAGATTAAAATCTTGTAACTTCATAAATGCTCTTCCACAAAATTCAGTAGAAAGCACTCTAAAAAAAATCCACTAGCTGATTATTTACTTCACATATATTAACAAAAAGTATGAATTCGTTTTTCGGTCGTGTTTAAGTTTAACATAAGTTTTAAATGCATCAAGAAAAATTAAATTCAAATCTGGATTATTGAAATGAAAAAGGTTATTTTATTTTTTCCTCATTATTTGAATCTAGTTAGATTATTCAAAATTGTGATTTTAGATTATAAAAAATGATCTTATACTTTTTATATTTTTATGTCTTTTAATTGCGCTTTATAAATAATTTTTATACTTTTTATATTTTTATGTCTTTTAATTGCGCTTTATAAATAATTTTGGGTCGATTTTATTATGTATATCGTGAACGAACTCGGTATCATGGAGATCAATTGAGCAATCTAGTTAAACTATTCAAAATTGTGATTTTAGATGAACGAAATTATTATAAAAAATGATCCTATACTTTTTATATTTTTATGTCTTTTAATTGCGCTTTATAAATAATTTTGGGTCGATTTTATTATGTATATGGTGAACGAACTCGGTATCATGGAGATCAATCGAGATTTTCTCTGTTTATCTGCAAGTACACTTCTATCTTTGTTAGAGCTTAAGATTAGATGTATTAGGGTTTAAAAGTTGTTAATTTAGGGCAATCATCTCCATATAGGTTTTGGTGGTTTGAACTTGGATTGGATTGTTTATAGTTTAAGTCATAATATGTAATGCCAAAGTGATCTCATTGTGGAATGTAAAAGTTTGTAAACAATTGATAAGCAATACATGTTAATATACAAAAGAAGGTGCAAACCAATGCTCATAGTAGAAAATTGAACTCAGCCTACGTGCGAAAGCATGGCACATAACAGTGGGGTGATCATTTTTCTAATGATCCTTCGAAGTCTTATTATCATATGAGTGGCTAATTACCACTAATTTCGATGAAGTGTTGGTTGGAAACGATTGTTGCTAGAACTTCTACATGATTGTTAGTGGTTTTCCCAAGTAACAGTGAGAATTCCAATATCTTATTTCCTTACGAGTCTCCCCCTACACATGTCGCCCCATATTAGGGTTAGGGAAAGATTAGGGTTAGGGTTTCATAATTCATAATCAGATAATAACTAAACCTTGATTTGGTCGAGTTGATTTGAAATAACACATAACAAACATTTTTGTATGTCTGGCAACTCTTTATTTGTATATTAATGTCTAATATGTTTGAATAACCTCTGGAAAGCATCTTCAAATCTCTAAGTGGGAAAATGGTAGTTTTGTGATCTTCAAAATTGTTTAGTCTTCTTTTAAAGATGGCTCAAATGTATGATATGATGAACCTGAGATCCATAAACATTGAAATGAAAAGCACATCTAATACAAATGAATGTTTTTGACCAGTTAAATTTCAATGAAAATTATATGACATTCCTCCACATCATTCCATTGGATGTCTATTTTTATGTTAATCAATTAATTATATGATATTCATTCATCTATATTTTGTTATTTTATAAATTGATGTCTTTGTTGATTTATATTTATATATTCATATTTATATAATGTTATGTGTTGAGAGAGTTCATTGCATAACAAGGGGTTTCTTAGCAACAAGTCCAGGGAGAGGTAGAAAGTTAGTGGATCCTTTTGATTAGAAATGTTTGTTGGGCTTCATCTTGTTTTGTATTGTCTCATTGCATAAATAGGAAGTGTCATGTTGATTTGTGGGAAGCTCTTTCAAGTTTAATATTCGCAACATATGTTATACCAACATTATAAAAACTGGGTTTAAGCCAGATACATTTCTCTGCAACAATTATTCTCTAGAACAATATTCTCAATATGTATGCCAAGTGAAATCTCAAGAACAAAGAGCCAGCAATGGATTCTCTGCGGATATTATCACACTAAGCAAGGACGAGAGGCTGAAGGAATCCATGGGTATCTTACAACATGACTCCACAGATATGAATCTATGTGTCTTTGTAATGTTCCTGACTTGGCTAGTCTAGGAAACATTGCTAATGTGTGTGTA
>CBVK0100300882.1:0-12956 GCA_900067695.1 Picea abies
GCTGTAAATATTTCAATAGATTTATATGATGGGTATTGGGGAATTGAGAGTGATGTGAGGGGGGCGGGGGGGGAGGGGCCATAAGAGCTTCCACCTTCACGTGGTTGGCCTTGTTCAGTAGAGAACAATTTATTGGAGTCGCTTAATCTTGGAGCAAACCTCCCTTGATCCAACATAGCAACAACAAAGTCAATGTTGACTTCATTGTTGCTACTTCAAATCAAGGGAGACAATTTGATCAAATATTAGACGTGTGGCTCCAATAAATTATTCTTGAAACCAAGAGGAGCTCATTTAGGTATGTTTCGACACTCTTGTAAAAATGCATATTAGAGTAAATAATGCGCTACAAATATTACTTGTATTGAATTTTTTAGATATTTAAGGACATTGAATGATTTTGGCAGGTAATTTAAGATCTTTCTTCGTTGATTGAGTGAAGCTCAAGACTAACATAGGGCCATACATCGGAAGAGAAACATGCGGGGCCAACCATTCCAACTGTACTATATAATTTTATATAGCCATCAATTCTAGTTATTTTAATTTAGATCTGTTTATTTCTTTTTAAATATAATATAGCTAAAAATGCGTGTAGTGAATAAATGGAGCATCCTTGGCACCTACAAGTATAAAATTGGTTAATATGGATCTATTACCAAAGCTATTAGATATGTATTAGAAGTTGTATATTGGGAATAATAGGGGGGTTGGCATGCCTTGAGAACATTGTTAATTACAATTAAACTAAGGAATGACTGTAGAAAATAAAATATTTGGAGAAATAAATTCACATCTTGCAAAGTTAAAACATCGTGGCCTTCTACTCAATTCTGATTGCTTTATGTGTTAATGCCTTATAAACCACCTCCATCTCACAATTGTTATCTATGTACGATTATTCACAACACATACCCAACTGGACATTAACACACATAATCAATTAAGAAGAGGGGTGTTAATGTGGAAGGAAATTCCAACATAGGGATATGTCACTGTAGAGATAGACTGTAACATCACCATAGATAACAACCACAATCCAAAGACAACCCACAAGGCATGACACCAAAACTATCGACAATGTTAGTAATAGAGTCGAGGAGGATGCTATCACATCAACTTGTGGAATTGCACCCAAAGACAGTGTCCATATCAACAAAGTTTTTGGCACATAGATAACAACCACAATCCAAAGATGGCCCACAAAGAATGACACCAAAACTATCAACAATGTCAGTCCAAGAGCGAGGGAGGATGCCATGACATCAACCCAGGGACTTGCAGCGCAAAGCCATCTTCCACATTGGCAAAGATATTGGTGTGAGCAATGGCTTGTATACCATCTTCATCTTACAATTGTTATCCATGTGGGATTATTCACAACATAGTGACACACACACCCAATAGTGATGTTTAACGCACACACACACACAATTAAGAAAAGTATTAATGTGAACACAATCCCAACATAAGAATATGAAATCGTAAATATAGCTTGTAACATCACATAGAAAACAACCACAAGCCAAATATCGCCCATGCGATATGATACCAAATCCACAGGCACTAGTAGTATCAGGGTGAGGGAGAATTGTGTTTTTTTAAATAGCCTTGGTTGTTGGAGGATTGGGATGAAGGTGGAGGATGAAGAGTTGGTGCCCATAGAAATAAATGGGATCCATTCATCTTGGGACATGTTTGTTTGGGGTGTTTTTGCTTGGGAGAAGCTTCTCACCTTTTAGAAGATGAGAGACTATTTCAGCTAGTGTAGGAGACTTAGAACCCTGCCCTCATTGGGAAGATGAGGAAAGGTGGTAAGAAAGGAGGACTAGGGAAGATTTAGAAGGGGAAGAAGGGAGATTCATGGTCTTCTAACTAGGAGAAGAAAGACTTAAGACATGTGAAGTGTTTCAAGTGACAAAAGATGGGCCACTATTCTTCTTAGTGTCCCGAGAAGAAGGGAAAGGGTAGTCAACAACAACAATTTGCAGGGAGTGCAAAAGCTTCTATAACAGTGGATGTGTTAGCATCCAGTGTCGTGAAAACCTTCTCCATGGGTTTGTGCCTTTCCATTAACACCATTTCTGGTGTAGGGTCATATGTGGACAATGAAGCATATAAGCACATGACCTTTAACAAGAAGGCATTTGACAAACTTCAAGACACAGGGGGCATATATGCAGGGGGGACTTGGTGATGATGCCACATATCCAGTGACTAGGATGGGTTCAATGTCATTCTGCATGCCATTAGGTGATGTACTTGATATTGATGATGTCTTATATGTTCTTGGTTTAATGAAGAATCTTCTTTTAGTTTCAACCATGATAGATCTTAGATCTGTGTCTGAGTTGACGATCAAGATATCAGAGATTGCAACAAGGATATTGGTTGAGTTTTGGCCAGAGGTATACAAGAGGGTGGCCTTTACAGGTTGCTAATGAGATACTAATTCCCTAATTTTAAACCATTTGACCCAGAAATTTGCTTTTGTGTAGTCTGTATAATTGGTATCAACTCAAGAATGGAACTGGAAATCATGCAATAAATGCTCAAATGATGTAACTCAACCAGGAGAAAACCTGAAGACATAGCTGGAGCATTTTTCACAATAGCAGAAGCTGACTTCATCAAGTCTTTTGAGCTATGTCATTTTTATCCTCACAGACTAACCAACTAGATGTTGCATAGTACAGAATAACCACATACCTGGCAGTTTTAGCTATGCTTCATGAGTTCATGATACAATCAAGGATTCTAGATGTTGCCAAGTATAGATAAAGTCAAATATTTCTCTGTTTTTCTGTTGTGTTTTGAACTTTAAAATCCCTCCAAGACACATGCACAAGAAATATAAACATTTTCTATCCTAGCCCCATTAAACCAAGGCATACAAGAAAGGGGATTAGTTCTTTGTTATTTGTTCAAAAGGGGGTTACCAGTAGTCTCTGCAAGAACATAGACCATTCTTAAAATGATGGAAACAGTTAGCATCCCTCACAATAATTTCTCGTGCAGTGACCATGGAGATAAATTTGAAGGTAGTATGGCAATCGCCACATACACGAAGGTTTTTAATAATTTGGATAGTTGTCCCAGAGGGTGTGTTCATTAGACCAAAAGCAAGAGCCATCTTTTCACTGTGGTGAGAGAGAACATCTTTCTTGTATTCTTCTCCCACATCATGCAACAGAGCAAATTTTGTGTCTAGCACATACCCTACCTCCTTCATCCTCATAGCTAGTGTCTCTAAAGTTGCATAGATCTCATCCATTTGTGGGTGTGAGCTGTCTTCTGCAATGAAAGCGTGCACTCTCTTATTGATGTCAATCCAACTACATCCTGGCTGCTTCTTTATTCCCCTATATTTCATCGTTTTTCTCACTCTTGATACATCATTCCATCTACCAGCAGAAGCATACATGTTTGCCAACACCACATATGGTACAACGTTTGATGGTTCCAACTTAAAAAGTTGTTTTGCCACATGGCTCCCTAACTCTATATTGCTATGGCTTCTGCAGGCACCAAGCAATGTAGCCCATCCAATGGCATCTAGTTCAAAAGGCATGTTTTGGATAAATTTCTCAGCCTCTTCAAGATGTCCAACATGGCCAAGAATGTCAATCATACAGGAATAGTGGTCCTTACTTGGTGTAATGCAATGATATCGACTCATGGATTCAAAATAGTATCTACCCTCATCCACTAGCCCTGCATGAATACATGCAGAGAGAACATAAATGAATGTGATGAGGCTTGGCTTTATGCCTGCCTTTAGCATTTCTTCAAAGAGACGAAGAGCCTCCATGCCACAACCATGCTGGGCATAACCTACAATCATGGCATTGCAAGTCACCAAATCTTGTTTAGGCATTTTGTTAAACATGTGGCGTGCATCCTCTATGCTTCCACATTTGGCATACAATGTAACTAGTGTGTTGCCAACAGAGACATATGATGAAATATCAATTCTGATAATGACAGTGTGGATTTTCTTCCCCTGGTCACGGGCTGCAAGGCCACCACATGCACTTAGCACACAGACAAAACTACATTCATCTGGCTTCATGCCTCCACACAACATTTGAGAAAACAGCATCAGAGCTTCGTCACAGTAATCATTGTGAGAATGAATTGACCTTGGTAATTTTTTATTAAATGTAGAAATAAAATACTCAGTATTCACGAGTAAAACTGGGATATTACATATTGTCTCAACATGATTATAGGATTTTGGCAGTCCATCTTAGGTACTTGCATAGGATTGTATCATGTATGACACAAATTTTCTTGTTTGAACCTTCAATGGGTTCTTTCCTCACTCCTTGTTGAGAAGCTGACTAAAGACAAAAACTGTCTATATAGTAGGTCACACTTGTATTATTGTCATACTTCTTGATGATATGATTAATTCCATATCATAAATTGTGTTAAGATTATGAATTTAACTATTAAATTGATTTATTGTTCTCTTCAACCATTTCCATCCTCACTTCAACTGTGTTAAGATTATGAATTTAACTATTAAATTGATTGATTGTTCTCTTCAACCATTTCTATCCTCGCTCAAACCCACGGCAAAGAGAATAAGTTATTTGTAGTAGTGCCCTATAGCTATGACATTCATCTTTGTATCAGGTTTTTAAGATGTCGATGAGGGATAGAAACACACAGTAAGTGAGTTGTCTTTTGTAAAACTGTCAAGCCTTCGATAACTTAAGTAGAGGATGTACCTAGGGTGGAAGCATTAAAAGACATTATTCTTATGCAAATCATGTGGCTCTCCCTTGATATCATATTAGCAATATATTTTTTAACAGTAACTGTTTAATTATATTATAAAAAAACTCTTGCAACTATTCTTGTTAAGCATTCTTACAGACCAGAGCCAGATAAAGTTGTCTTGTTTTTAGAGATAATAGAAGGATATCCTCTAATATAAAAAGAAAATATAATAACACTACCCTGCTTAATAGAATACATATATATATTCTAACAAACTGTTGTAATAATAAAAGTATTCTGTAAAACACGTAAAAACAGGTAGATTTCAAGGCCCATTGAGGGTGTCCTCATTAGGTTCCACATGGGTTCCTAGGATGCTACTTTCACCCACAGAAGGGGTACGATTAGTTGAGGCATTAGTCTTTGCTGCAGCTAGGAGAAGGAGGAAGATTCAGGTGGGTGGAGAGGCATTACATAGTGTCAGAAAGACTATCCAAAATGACTGATTATTCAAACTACTTACCTCCTAGTATGATCAATGTTGCTTTGGATTCCTCCTCCTAGTCTCAAATAGCCAGGTGGTGCTTTTGGTGAGCCAAATTCTCCAGTATGTTGGCTTGTTCAATGGCCTTATTCCACTTCTCCCACTCTTGTGCCAAACCGTTGGTCATTTCCTTGAGCTCCTCAATTTCTCATACACAATGGCAGAGACCATATCTCAAGTCTCTCCTCACACAGGAAACAACAATAGAATTCATGAGCCATGTTGTCCCTACTGTGCTTTCTGGTTATCTGCCTCATGTGGTCCCAAAGACACTGTATATGCACTGAGGGGGGTCAAAGACCATGATGGGCAGTGACCTCTTCTCATTTTCCAAACAATTTAGACCAAAAACTAAATGTAAACAATGAAATTTGTGAACCATGTTGCCTTTACTGTGCTTTCTAGTTATCTGCCTCATGTGGTTCCAAAGACACTGTATATGCACTGAGGGCGATCAAAGACTGTGATTGACAGTGGCCTCTTCTCGTTGTCCAAACAATTTAAACCAAAAACCAAATGTAGAGGAATGCTCTTACTGTTTTTGATTTTGACCTTTATATTGGGTGCCTTCACTAATTTGCAAGCTATACAGGACAAGAGTTAACTATTAATTCCATGGCTAGATGTTGGATTTGCATGTAGGAGGATCTTTTAGAGATTGATTTTTCTTTGAGGTTTCAATGTATGGCTAGGGGAGGGGGGTGCAGTCAAATGGGAGTATTTAATACTCCCTCTCCACCACATGCACATGGGACACGACATGCATAGGGAGGATCCTTGCCTTTCTTTCTTATCAGCTTTTGGAGGTGAAAAAACCATGTTGATGGGACCATTATCACATGATTAGGTGAGTGGATTCTCTTGTCCCCCTTGCCTCCCTCAAAGCACATTCTCCTTTACTCAATGTTGTCCCCTTATTTGCCATTTTGTTTGTAATTATGTTGAGGTCACATAGAACCTAGAAGTAGGAGATAGAATTCATAGTCGAGGTGAGGGAAAGAATCCTTTGGATGATTCATGCTCATCTTGAATCTGTAGGGGGGGTTCCATTCGGAAGGGATCTGAATTTGCTTTGTGCTCAATCTGCATAGGTATTTGCTCAACATCCCAACACACTTGAGGACCAAAATACACCTGAGGCCTCATCTGGCCTTAGCAAAAGTACTCAAATGTACTTACAGATACATGAGTATCAATTCATTCTTGCCATGCCATTAAATCACGATATCAACTTATCAAAATATAATTAAAAAAACCCATTTTCCTTTGGAACTTCCCGTGTTTTAGCTATATTTAGTTACATGTTTGTAAATAACATTGTTAAGGGCATACTCAATTTCTTACCTGGAAGGGATTCAAGAAATATTCCCTGAGGGGTTGCACTACAAATAGTGGACTTCCTTTGGCTTAGGTGTTTGTTCTGAGGGGTGGCTATTTTTCTCAAATCACCCAAGACTTGCAGCTAGCCTCATCCCATTGAAACTCATGCCGTACAGGTGGGGCCAACCACCATGAGAATTGAACCTTGGTGGATGGCTTAGCTATCCATTAACCTCACCAGTTAGCCAGTACCTCATTTGCTGTAAGGCATCTTTTTGATATTAACCTTCACCTTAAACTTTTGATTAGTTGTCAGATATGCATTTAGAGTCTAGACCACCCATCTGATATCTAATGCCAATCAAAAGGCACAATGACACTACAGCTATATACTTGTTGTATGTAAGGTTGTAAAAGCTATAGTTATAGTCAAGCCTAGCAAGTTTGGAGCAAGTGTTTTATCTTTGTAAACTACTCTGATAATATTCTAGGTCTTTTGTCATTTATAATGGCATTTAAGCAAATGTCTCAGCTACACTATCTTTTTGTTCATTTGGATATACTGCAGCCTAGGATCCTGTCTTTCTTGTCTATTTGCCAATTATTTGCATGACATGTTTTTCATGTTGTGATTGAAATCCTGTCTTTTGTGGAGTACAAATTGTTAATGTTGACACTTTTCACCAGATTTTCTTATGTTTTTTTAGGACTTTAGAACACCACATGTAAAAGTATTGTACTAATAGTGAATCCTTTAGCAAACATGACCTTATGAAAAATTCCAAGACCTGATAAAGAAAAAATTTAAAGACTTAGATAAGAGTTATTTAGTAGATGAAAACAATAATAATTTGGGATATGTAATTGTTCCACGAGGGTTGATATTTTTGTTCCATAACTCTGTTAACTCATTTCTAGTATTCATTTTGTTTTTCTATGTTGAAGTCTCATAGTATTTAATTGTCCTAGGCATGGTATCAATAGGTGAGATAACTTCAGAGAAACTCATCCATGTCTGGCAGTGCCACAGTTAAAGGTTAAATTTGAACACATAATTTCTGTCTAATCAAAGTTTGGTCTCATGATACAAAATCTCATATGATACCCATTCCAATTGTTCTCTGCTTTCTTGATGTTCCGCTCTACAATGTCCTACTTATGACTGGCTGAGGGAATAATAGGTAAATACATTACAAGTGTGGTAGTTGATGGTAGTTCTGAATAGAGTTATTCTGGGTGTTTAACAGATTGAATTCATTACAACATGTTGTACAGTGCTAGACATAAGACAATAATTAGGACTCAGGAGTGCCATATAGCATTTGTGGCTTTACTGATGTCTCCCACCAGTCAACTATAACAACAATAGTAAAAAAAATACTCTTAGTACAATCCCTATTATAGTAGCAGTCCATTATGACAAGAGCTAGGCCTAGTGAATCATCTATATCTATATCCCTTATCCTTGACATGACTATCGTACCACCTATAAGAGCTGGTATAGAAACCTTTAGGCAATGATGCATACACCCTTTGCTCTCTACTTGTTCTTAAACAATATAGATGCATAATTATTTCAGAGGCAATGTGGGAACATAATTCTAAATTGCTCAGTAGTCAACAAACTGATTGTTTATAGGATTCAATTCTTTAGGCAAATTTTCTATAAATCTTAGGCAATTAAGAGCATTCCCAAATATTTTTAAAGGTTTCCTATTAAGAAATATGTTCAACTATCTTATTTTATAGTATTGAATCTATTTTTCAGTTTGCTTTTGTTTGATTCCAGATGTCTTTGATATGTACAGGCTGGTGGAGAGCCTTATGTTCTATGTTTTGTGGAGTTTACTGATGCAAAATGTGCTTTAACTACTATAAGTGCTCTAAAAGGTACGTCAGAACTTCTATAGAATGAGTTTGATCTTAGAAGTATTTGTGTTTCTTTTATCTTAATGACTAGATAATATGACTGTTTTGCTTGATCTTTATTTATCCTTTTAGTGGAATCCATTGTGCATATTCTAGGTCTGTGCCTGCAAACTGTATGCGTTTTTTGCTTTAAAGAATTAAATTGTGCTTTTTTTTAATGCTTAATTTATGGGACATGTCAGTAAGTCATGAGTTTTCCTTCTTGTTCTTGTTGTAAATAGCTCACGTTGTTGGTATATATGTCGATTGAAATGCTTTCTCTCAAATGTGCAGGTTCAGATGTATACTTAATATAGGCTTCTGTCATATTACACTTTTGTGGAATACTCTCCTGAACTTCGTTTAGAATTTCATTTATTTACAGGGTACAAGTTTGATGAACACGAACATGATTCAAGTTCTTCTTTAACACTCCAGTTTGCAAATTTTCCTGGCTCACGTCCAGCTGTTACTCCTCTTCATGATGAACTACTTTGTCATTGATTTCTCGACTACTTATGACAGGTGAGGATGATTACAATGACTCACTAAAAAAGAATGGTGCTATTTCTATGAATTATCTAATATCCCTCATTATGTGCTGATATCGTGTTCCTCTAGTTAGTGCATTGATTATAACTATCTTGATGATGGACAAGCTTGATGCAGTCTGCAAATATTAGATGAATTATCTTATTTTTCTAGGTAGTTTCTTAGGATGGGATTTGGCTTATCAATTAGAACATTATCCTCTAAATAAATGCATAGGTAGGATAAATTTTAATTTTGAAAATTCGTACAGGGGATCTCTAGTTCTAACCTAGAGCTGCCCCTATACTCATTCTTGTGAATACTATCTTTTTTCTCCATCAAGGTAGTTCTTTTTGGTCTTTCTTAGTATGCCATTGTTTAATTTCTTTTCTTAATTTTGAACAGATTCTCTAGTCTGGTAGAAGTTCAGAACTTCAACCATAGTGGTGGTTCTCTTCTGAAGGGTTGAGTTGGATTTCTTGAATTTAATGTTCTTCAATTTTTTGCAGAATGCCCGTGGAATATCTGGCATCCTTCGAGAATGCATGATAAACTAGATTCAATGTTACTCAACTGTCAGATATGAAGGATTTGTGGTGTCATTTGGGACCTCTTATTGCCTTTGATTACACCTGCTTTAGATTCTACTTTTGAAGGGTGATTTACCTGTGCATCACCAATATTTGCATCTGCATTGGTTTTTTTTTAAAAGCTAGAAACTGGAAATTATTCAGGGATTAAATTTTTGCATTTCCTAGACTGTGGTTACTTGGGATAATGCATTTTTGGATAAAACTTTATAGTAATTTGTGAAGCACATCCTAAACCGTATATTTTGAGTCTTTATACTAACTAGAGGTCACAATATGCTATATTATAGGAACTTTTTACTGGTAAATGTTATGGTTGATCTCTTTGGAAATGGATGATAAATTTTTTATTGTTTTTTCCTGCTATTTAAGGATATTGTGTGTCTTTCTTGTATAGTTCATAGCCAATTTTAGGAAAAAACCATTGTTGTTTCAGATCCACATCTTATTCATCACTTAATAGTAGATGGAGCTCGCTGAGATGACAGGTTATCACCTTCAGATATATTTTTTGCATGATATTATTTTCCTTGGGGACGATGCAAAACTACATATGTGGAGTTTTTTCAAACTTCCTTTAACATCTATATTATTCTCCACTCTCACAATTTTCTGGAGTTACTGTTTTTTTATGGAAACATGGTATGCTCGAGCAAGCAGAGTCTCATGGCATATTTTCATTATTGTGTGAAATAAATAAAGAACTCAAGGACATGACTTCTAAAGCATACTTAACAATATTCATGACATAAACATATGACACTTAAAGTATAATCCATTCGTCATATAGAAATCAGAGAAACATAAGATAGAATGTGAGTAATCATGAAATTGCCGTTTGGTTATGGTTTTGGTACATTTTTTCAAGGCATCCTTGACACATCAACTCTTACCTTGAAATTGTGAGCACATCATGCATTTATGCTAGATATTTCATTTCCTCTAGAATGCCCCTGAGGGAGATGTCCCCAAGGATGTGTGGGGCCTCCTCCACAAGGATGGAGAGCATTGATTGTAATCCTAGTTTCTCCTAGTCTATATAGAAGACGCTGGGTGGACCATTGTGTTGGTTAGATTATTTGTGTTTTGAGCTATAGCGATGTAATTCTTCTTTCAGTTTTCAATAGAAGATGAATGTTGTGTTGAGCATTGAGTTTTTTGTTTGCACTGTTCGTATTTCTGGTAGTATGTGTTTGTAGATTACCTTATTCAGAAGTTGCTCGTTTTTGTGGAGGTTTTCAGTTTTTAGCTACCTAGTGTTTAGGTTAATTTCAAATGCAAAATCTGGTTACCATGATCTGAAATTAATATTGTATCAGAGTACGTTCCCTGAAATCTTCCAGGACGTCAATTCTCTATGAGAAGTAGCTGTCAGAGGCTTTCGGCAGGTGTAATGCTCAGGTGTCTTTAGTGATTAAAGAGATATAGATTTGTGATGGGTTATAGGGTGTGACAGCCTAAGTTTTCCTATGATTGGAGTGTTGTTGTGTCCTTGACAGAGACAATCTATGCTTGTGACAGGGTGTTGATCTGCTTTGTTTTCCAGCTGTTTGTTTGGTATAGTTGTGTTCTAGTAGTTGCAGAAATGACTACTCTCAGTCTTGGAGAGTGTGATAGGTGAGGAGGTGCTTCCAACTTTACACCTTGGAAGTGCAGACTACATATGCTATTGGAAGAGGTTGTTCTATGGGTCTTTGTTGAAGTGAATCCTATAGCTTCTATTGATTGCATAAACTTGGCCAACCATAACAAGGCAACCAAGGTGAAGCAAATCATTTTAGATTTGGTGAAGGACCATCTAACCCCTCACATCACAGAGAAGAAATTGGCTAAGGAGATGTTTGATGCCATGAGCATTTTGTACTAGAGTGAGAATCTTCACCAGAAGAGGTTATTGAAGAAGGAAAATCCACAGGCGCATCATCAGAGCCGAGAAGGAAAATCCATTGAATCAAATTCCAGATTGCACCCAACCCCGTCGCCTATGCGGCAAGAATTCACAACCAGCAGCCATCAAATCCATGACCGTCGAGGGCATCAAAGTCCATAACAATGGCCATTCATCCCCGAAAAAGAATGATAGATTTCCTCTGCGAGGGAATAATGGATGTTCCTCCACTGATGATACCAACAAGATTTCCACCGATGAAGATACAATGAAAGATAATAAGGTCTCCAACTTGGGGGTGTTTTTGTGGCCCAAATTTATCATAGCCCTCTCCATCAAGGAGAAAGAAGAGGATTTCATGGCTATCAAGGGCTCCAAGTTGCCCCTGAGGCCCAAGAAACGGGAAAAATTTATCCAGAGATCCTTACATGTGAGTAACCTCCACCATTCATATTTATTTTCTTAGTTTAGCCAAATCTCAACATACTATACTTGGAGTGGATGAACCATTTCTAAATTTCACTTTAAACCAACAGTTTTTTTCAAATAGACCATACTATTTGTTTTTTGAATTTTAAGTTCGTTTGACAAACACACCTCAAAGTTGAGGGTTGCACTGCACACCACAAACTTCCTTGGGGTTAGGTGCCAGGTCCAAGGGGTATGTATTTTGTGAAAATTGGCCTCGGCCTTATCCCTTTTTGAGACATGTCATTTGGGTAAGGTAAACCACAAACCCTGGTATGCAACTTAATAGATCTGTGAACCTCACCATTGAACCAAGACCCAGTTGGCCTATTGTTGTTGCTGAACTTACCCTTTCTATTACAATGAGAGCCATGTTACAACGAGAGTAATGGGTACATTTGGGTACAATGACACTATCTTTCTCAACTTTCCTCTGATCTAACTACTATTTGGGTTTTCTAGTCGTACACTTCCATGTTCCAATAAATAAGGTTTATTTAGCAGGCAGGCTCTTCAACCATTATCTGTAGATCAGTGTGACCTATCATATCCCAAGACTTGATTAAACATGCATATAAGTCTACCTGTATTTAAGTAATTATAAGGAAATAAACATGCTTCTCCCCTTATCTAGTATATCTTACTATCTCTTTTAGAAAGGATTACCTAATCCTCTGATTTCTCTTATCTCCTGGTGCAAGATGTTTTTTACATTAATTGGCTACATACTAATTTTAGGATTAAAATGATTAAACTGCACTATGCATGTTGGATCCTCTCATCTGCTTGCTTGTCTGATGTAAGGAAAAATGTATGCCAATTGTCCCTGCACATATACTTCTATTGCAAGATGATGGAGCTTGTATGGCCAATTTGGACTCTCGATAGAAAGTTGTCTTGGATATATACTCTCCATGGGCACATGTAGTACATACAGGGGCCTCTTGTGTTGGCTGGAAAATGAGTGAGATCGGAAGAG
>CBVK0100300883.1:0-12956 GCA_900067695.1 Picea abies
TCTACCTTCATCCCTAGATTTAAATCCCCTTTTCTTAGTAAATGCATGGAAATATCAACCTACCTCATTCCTGACGTTTGATGTCGATCCTCCATTGAGCTTGATT
This sequence comes from Picea abies, assembly GCA_900067695.1. Lineage (NCBI taxonomy): Eukaryota > Viridiplantae > Streptophyta > Pinopsida > Pinales > Pinaceae > Picea > Picea abies. The sequence goes on from CBVK0100300883.1 coordinate 107, forward strand.
ACTTGTTCGTAATACTCCTTCCAAAGATGACCTGCATTCAAGACAAGCAACAACTATGCATGCATACTACTTATATACTAACGGGTTAGAAATCAAACATAAACTAATCAAACAATAAAAATTTCATGAATTGGGACAGGAAAAGCATTATCTTTATTACTTAAAATGAGTCAACTTACAAAAGTTGAGACCGGCCACCGCTCCTTGAACCTGATCCTGGGCTCCTCTTCTTCTGTCCCTCAACTGCTTTGCTTTAAATCTCCTTTGGCAATAGGAAAGGCTAAAGGTTTGGGACAATGGAAACATAAATGGGTAGAGTTTCTTTGCTATATTCTTCCTCTTTCAAATGGTACCCCTACCCCTTCTTTTATAGGATAGAAGGAGCTAGGTATTTGGACGAACCCTCAACCATGCATGGCTGGGAGTTTCAGTTAACTCACCCATATCTTTTTGTTCCGTCGGAAACTTTCCTTTTTTCATGCTTTTGTCAGTCCACGCAGGCTGTTTTGGGTCAGCTAGCGTGTACACGCGTGAAGTAATGAGTTAGGGTGCATGGGCCTTTATTCAAGAGGATTTTCAAAGAGTTGTTCAACAGTGTTTTGGCAAAGAAGGGATATGAGTTGGCCTGATGCTAGGTAAGCATGTGTGGTGCAATTTAGGATTATAACAGATGCCCCCTAATGTGTGAGTTCAGAAGAGCATCTGATGGCCGAAATACATTACCAATCTTTACTGATGTGTCAAACGATTGAGCCCAAGGATCAGGAACCGGGAGGTGTCGTCTGCAAAATAACAAATGTCTCACCAAGGTGGGCATACCCATGCTCAGGATAAAATAGAACCATGGATACCAATCAAATACACTATAGATCCATGCCAAATAACTATAAAGAGTAGCCACGAACAATACACAACGGAGCTACATATCGAAATAAGAAAGATATACATATAGAGTATCCATATTCCAGAAGCTGATTCGGCCTGATGGCTGGAGATGAGATTGTTAGAGCTTGAGCAACAACTTCAAAATCTTCAAAACTTGGGTAGGAGTGTAATATGAGTTTATGAATGCACTACTAAGAGGTCTTTGACGGCTCGTCGTTCATGGACTTGATAATCTTGATGATCAGACTGAAGGCTTCAGTGATTTCGAACAAGGACTTGATTAGATGTTCAGGATGACTGGGTATGAAGACAAGAGACATATTGTGGAGGGGCCGACTTAGGCTTAGTGACAAACTTCCCTTGGACAATAGCACGACAAGTGATGAGACTTAGGCAGCATGTATGTTAATCATAAGTCTACGAAACAGGAGGCAACGCAAACTCTCCATATGTTTGGAAGAATAACCAAACGGTGGAGGACACAACTCTATATAGCGAGCAAATCTTCCTAAGGTCGTACTACATCCCATAGTCTAATGAACAAATGGATAGATGTGCTTTATCCAAGGGCGACTCATTATGCTACCAATAAAGAAAATACTTTTCCCTTCCTCTTTTTGGGGCATATTTGATTTTTTTGTTCTTTTCGATAATTGTGGAAAAAAGAATAAAGGAAGATTGTGTTACAATGGAGGAACGATTATTGCAAACATACAAGTTCAAGGCACAAGGACAAGATTGATGTTCTAGTAAAATAATACTCGGGAAAAATCCTCCGGCGGCCAAAGGTGTTAAGACGCAGAAGCAAACTGTCACAAGGCTGGTGTATAAGGTATGCAAATGAAGTTAATAAAACACACAATGGTAACGTCCTTTGATGTAAGTTTAACGAGCCCAGAGAAGGTAATCTCGGTGGTTTTTCATATTTAGAGAGTCTGAAAAAACATAAAAGGAGACTCCATTGGGGTACATTTTTTGAAGATATACTAGTCGGTTCGAAAAAGGGGTAAACTAGCACTAATTAGACGTCGATTCAAAACCATTTTAACGAGTGTGACAAGGACAAGATCACTCGGCCATTTTTTCACTTTTAAGGAGTCTGAAAAAAGCTTAACTATGGACTTCGTCAGGAATATTCTTCTAGACCAATTTAACGAGTGTGACAGAATAAGGTCACTCAATGATCTTTTCAATTTTAGGGAGTCTGAAAAGAGCTTAACTATGGACTCCGTGGGGGTTTATTTTTCATAAGTTTAGTCCCTCAGGCCCGAAAAAGGGATAAAATTATACCTGAGAGTACTCTTCGAAAGAACGAAATTTCTATAGAGGATACCTTTGTTCGTAAAGTTGACCGTCCAAACTGAAAAAGGGGTAAACTACTGCCGGACAGACGTGACTTCAAATTTCAGTTTAACGAGCGTGAAAGGCCACAAGATCACTCAACAATCTTTTCATGTTTAGAGGGTCTGAAAAGGGCTTAAAAGGAGACCCGTTATTTTTTGGGAGTCCTGAGGGTGAGACAAAGAGCGAAGAAGAATCATGAAAATGAGGCTCAAACTCATATTCAGGAAAGACTATAATGATTCCCAAGCCTATAGTGTTTTAGAGACGGCATGGACACCATAATGCAACCAGGACCTACCTAGGGCATCCATGTTCTAGTAAGCTCTACCGCCAAGTTGTGACACTTCTAAAGTAGATATGATGGTTTCATGTCACAACCTAATGGGATTGATCCTATAGCAAAGGAAAAAGACAATGAGACACAAAATTTGGGGTAGTAACCTAACCTATATGCTCAAGTTGATTCTTGGAAAAAATTTCATGGACCGTCAAAATTTTCTCAAAACTCAAAAAAAGTGTCCCAATTCCCGATCAAATCCCTCCCATATAACTCATGAATCACTCTAAATGGTTTTTGGTATAAAGAAACTGATAAGGGAGGCCAAAAAAGTGACAAAAAGAGGCCAAAAAGTCTATAAATAGAAGCTGGCAACTCATTATCACCATTGCTGATTTGGAAATTGACTCTGGAGCCAAAAGACCCCCTTTGCTAAAAATGGTGATTCCAGGAGCTACAGTGGATGAAACGAACTTCCTCTTGGACCAAGTAAGTACAAACTCCCTTATCTAGCTATTCAATTCTTCAATTTTTCATTTGCTTTCATTTTTTGGGTGGGCGTCGACCTTTAAAAGGTCGGCCTAGGTACACGCGGGTTGTCTCTGGACAGGCCATGTGTACACGTGACTGTCGCCTCTACAACACACATGGACCTCCCTTTTATAGAAAAAAGGAACTAAATAGCCAACAATGACCCTCCTAAAATTTGTTGTGTTGGTAGGATGTACGTCCAGTGGAGGGAAAGGGAGCATGAAGCAATCAGTGAGTTGGTCGCGGGAGATCCGAATGTCGTGGCTGTGTTGATGCAATGTGGTTTATTGAAGTTCTTCATGTGTCCATTTATGCTAGCACAACCAAGGCTACTGAATGCCTTGATTAACTATTGGCACCCTGATGTAGAGGCCTTCATACTATAGGGGCAATCACTAGTGCCCACCACCGAGGATATCTACTTTTTGACTGACCTCTCAAGGAGAGGGGAACCAGTCAACTTTAGGACGTTTCCTACGGGACCGCATAACATAGCGAAACTGATAGCCAAGCACTGTGAGGCTGGGAAAAACCATGTGAGCTCTCAGGTGCCCATCATTAAGATCACTAACCTATCGCTGTAGGCGATATTATTACTGATTAGGCGGATTACCGGTTCAGTAGCCTTGCATCAGGTGTCTCGCACACAGATGAACTATGCTATCCAGTTCTTGAATGCATAGATTTTTTACTAGAGTACCACACTACTTGAGTGTATGAAGAGGCAATTGATAGATTGCTGACAACAGACACAAAGGAACTTCGGGTTTGGGATGATTTTGTGTTCATTCTTCTTTGAGAGAGTTCTGATCTTTAGTCCTTGGGAAGTGGTACGAGGACATCAAGCCTCTTTCCTTGCAGTATGTAGATGGGTAGTATTAATGCCACGACAAGGTGGTGGAAGGACCAATGAGTCCTTCAATGATGACTTCTTTGCGTGGTTGTCACGGTATATCCCTGTGATCAAGGATTACCCATATGCAGGGATAGATTTTTCTAAAGATCCTGAGATACCCGTGCCTCTTAGTGAGGAGCGAGGGGAGATGGGTAAGTCTCCACCTTTGTAGGTTTTTTTTTGTATATGTAATTTTTATGTCATTTTTGTTATATATATCATTTTTTTGTATGCCAGAGTATTTGATGGGTATACATTTGTTGCATGCAGATGTGGGACCCGTGCGACCTGCCGATTATGCACGGAACATGCATCATTCTCGGCCAAAATATGCATCTGCTCCCGCCGGGGGAGCATCAGTAGCAGGGAACCTCCCAGCCGGGGAGGCTAAGAGGGTCCTTAGACGAGTTGAGCGGAACTTCACTGCACTCACTCACACAGTCTCGATGGCAGAGATAGAGAACCTGTCGCCATCCATGTAGCCTCATGTAGTGGGGGCACCTCGGACGTGGGTCCGATTGTTTAGGCGTTTAGCCCATGATGTGGACTATTATAACAGGGCCCATAGGACCTGAACCTATTTAGACTTTTTTCGTGCCATGAGCACTTACTTGTATATATTTTTTGAGGGCATAAGCCTTGTGACTCGTTATTAGTCTCATTTTTGAGGTGCTTGCATCCATCTATGTACACTAGTTGTTTTATGATGTTATATATTGTTTTTTTATCTTTTGTGTCTTATGGATCACGTGTGCAAAAATGTATTTACATGCTTATGTCAATGTTCTTTCATATGTGTGCAAGATGCCAATCTAAAATTTGATTAGCTAGAGTATCTGTAATTTGGTTTAATCTCTTAGGAATATGAAAATATGTAATATAATCAAAGTTTTGTTCTAAGAGACGTACCCTAAGGAATCGTCGGTGTAAAGTTGGATCATGAACCCAGTATACTCTGTTTAGCTGTGACACAACTAGTTGAGCATCAAGATAGACCCGAAGATGAGAGATACCCAATGAAAAGGCATTACAAAGCAACTCAATAACTGCACTATACTCAGTGACATTATTTGTGGTGTCACCTAAGCATATACCTCCAGAAGATAACAAATGGCCCTGAGGTGTAAAGATTACCCAAGCTGCAGAGGTGAGCCTATGAGTGTGTTGACTAGCACTGTCTGCATACCCAATGAACACCTCGGAATCACTTGACATCTGCCATATTGACGAAAGATAACATCAATGACATGTCCATAATGCTTAAAAGAAACTAAAAAGTAATAGTACAAAGACTATACATATGTTACAAAAAGTTACCCACAGTGACCTGCCTATGAGTAATACTTCTTGAGGTAGAGCCCATTTCTAGGCTCCGCCAAAGCATTCCCTTCAAAATCAACCAAATGATAAGCTCCCTTTTTTAATACCTCTTTTATGATGAAGGGTCCGAACCACATGGGTTTGAATTTTCCTACCCCCAAGGGGTCCTTATCTTGGTCATAGACGAGGACAAGGTCGCCTTCAGAGAAAATCCGAGGACGAACGAACCTATCATATTGACACTTGACCTTATCTTTGTGAGCCTCGTTGGCCAGGGCTGCATCACAACGCTGTTCATTGAGCTGCTCAAGGTGTACTAACCGTTCTTCAAGTGGAGAAGTGTCTGGCAATAATTGCACTGCCAATTTTAGAGATGGGATCTGACATTCGATGGGAAAGACTGCCTCCAACCCATAAACGAGTTGAAAAGGTGAGAACTTGGTTATAGTCTTAATAGATGTTCGGTAAGCCCATAATGCCGAGTATAACATCAAATGCCAATTTGACTTGGATGAGTTGATAGTTCACTGTAAAATAGTCTTAAGAGTTTTTTTTACAACTTCCACTTGCCCATTGGCTTGGGAGTAGTAAGGTGATGAATTCTCTTACCGTAACCCAAACTTTGATGTTAATTCAGTCATCATTTGGTTTTGAAAGTGACTTCCATGGTCAGTAACAATCTCTCTCGGGATGCCGAACCTTGCTATGATTTGGCTGAATAAAAAGAGAGCTGCAATCTCTCCATCATCTTTAAACGTTGGCATAGCTACGACCCACTTAGTGAAGTAGTCTACAACTACGATGATATAGCGGTGCCCCCTTGCTGATGGGGGGTTGCAAGTAGTGTAATCAATCCCCCACTTGGTGAAGGGACCAACTGTGATGACAGGAAACATAGGAGCGGGATGTGCCCTCATCTTCCGAGAAAAGACTTGGCACAAATGGCACCTTTTGACCGATTCTATACAATCTTTGATAAGTGTCGGCCATAAGTAACCTACTCGTAGAATCTTTTGGGCTGTTGCCAACCCAGAAAAATGACCGCCACAAGCTCTAGTATGGAAATCGTTGAGCACGATGACTACCTCCTCATCTGTGAGACATCGACGAAAGATGCAGTCTACACCTCTCTGATACAATGTATCATTGAGTATGAGATAATTCTTAGCCTGATGGCATATACGCCGACGCTTATCACGAGAAGCAGAAGTGGGGCACTTCAAAGTCTAGAGATAGATAAGTATATCTTCGTACCAGGGATCTGAAGATGTGATAAAAAACATATCTCCCTGGATAGGCGATTCTTCAGGCACAACGTCACCTGACTCAACTGGAAGTTCCAAAATAAGCTTTGCGAAGACCAATGACTTTTTGGACTTTGTTGAAACGAAGTATAAGTCAAATTCTTGGAGGATGACTATCCATATACCGATTTTTCCACCTATAACTCGTCGTGTAAACATGTACTGGAATGGATTCACGACAACAATGATGGTGGTATTGCGAAACATAACATAATGACAAAACCGTTGAACAACATGAACTGCTACCAACGCAAGTTTTTTGATATGAGAATAATAAAGTTCTGGTCCTATGAGGCCTCGGCTTAGGTAATAGATCACGTACTATGAGAAAAAATCATCTTCTTGAACTAAAACCATGGCAATGGTTGAGTCTGCGACAACCAGATATAATAAAAAATCTTTGTTATAGTTAGGTGGTCATAGCAGAGGCGCAGTTGTGAGGGTGTGTTTTAATGCGTCGAAAGAGCATTGAGCAGTGTCATCCTAGAAAAAAACAACGTCTTTCTTCAGTAGGTGCATAAAGCCCTTGGTGATTTCGGCATAGTTGGTGATGAAGCATCGTAAAAAGTTTGCCTTGCTTTATAGACTCTGAAGTTGAAGAATTGTGTGTGGGGGGGAAACTAGATTATTGCCTCCACCTTGAGACGATCAACCATGATCCCTGTTGTTGATATGATGAAACCTAATAGATGTCCTGATGTTACGTAGAAGCTGCACTTGTTTGGATTCAAGCGAATCCTAAAGTAGTGAAAGTGTTCGAAGATTAGTCTAAGGTGTGTGGGATGATCCATTCTCTTGCAAGATCGGGATGCTAAATCATCTAAGTAGGCCTCGACTATATGCTTGAGGTCATGAAAATCAAAAGACATGGCTCGTTGGAATGTGGTGCCTACATTTTTAAGGCCAAAAGGAATTTTACGATATGCGAATGTACCCGATGGACAAATGAATGTCGTTTTGTGTTGGTCTTCGGGTTTGATTTGGATTTGATTATATCCCGAAAAAACGTCCATGAAAGAAAAGGCTTCGCAACCAACACATTCATCAATGATCTGGTCAATGAATGGTGTTGGAAAATTATCTTTGGGACATGCCTTGTTCAAATCACAGAAATCGGTGCAAACACAAATCGTGCCTTGTTTTGTATTGACCCACATAGGATTAGACACCCATTGAGTCAAATGGATAGGATAAATAAAACCTGCATTTAGCAATTTCTCAACCTCAATCTTGATGGCTACTGCTTTCTTGGGATTAACTGTATGAAGTTTCTTTCGAACAGGCTTGGCATCAGGATACATTGTGATTTCATGTTCAACTATTTTTGGATCAATACCTGGCATTTCCTCATAAGACCAGGAAAAAACGTCGCAAAATTCTTTGAAAAGATCCTTGTAGATTTGAATCTCTTCGGGGGAGAAATCCGCTCCAATGAAGACATTCTCCACGATGCCAGGGTTTTGGGAGATGTTGATTGGTATAGTTTTAGCGATAGTCGCCATATTTCCCTCAGCATAAATTTCATGTGTATCTAAGAGGTTAATAGGACACGGCTGATCTCCCGTCATGGTCACAATGAATTATCCTACTTCGATTCAACTTAACTCTGGGAGAAAATATGATATGTGATGAAGATATTCCCAAGGTTTGTCCAGACTAATCATTGCTTCGATTACTGCTTCATCAGAAGGCAAGACTAAGTCTAACGAATTGACGTTAGCAAGAGAACCTTGAGTCCAAATAGGCTTTAGAAGTGGATCTAACACTTGTGCAGGAGTCAGATCCGTGTTAGCTGAAGCTTGTTGGAATAAAGAGTATGCTACTTTAGCGGTAGGCAAGGGCATGGTCATGCCTGGGTGCCCTGTCTTATCCATCATGGCTGATGGGGAAGGAAGAATCCATGGATCCACGAAGTAAGTCATGCAGAAAGACAAAACTTGAAAAATCTCAACCTTATGGTGATTAGATATAAATTTGATATCACCCTGTGGAGGTGGGTAATCAAAGGTACCCATCAAATATGGGCACAAACCAACTCCTACGTTGAGGACACCTGGTTGAGGATTATCAATCATCGAGACCGTGGATGCCCCCAAAGCTGGGTCAGGTCTGGAGAAAGACAATTGATCGACGGTCACTATTCGGCCCTCGTGTGGAAACACCAAGACCCAGAAAACTGTAGCAACCATAGCTTGCATAGCATAAGTCCAACTCCATCCTAACAAGAGGTTATAGTCGAGGGGAGAATCGACTACCTCTACTTCGACACACATGTTTTTCCATCCTAACTACATGGGGAAAGAAGGAACGATGCCATGCGGTCGGAACGAATGATCGTCGAAAGTAGTGAGGAGAGTAGGTGATGGAGACAAAATGGGCTAGCCAATGGCCTTCTAACATGCCAATGACATAACACATGTCAAGGCACCCTTGTCGACCATCGTGCGGAAGATATTCCATGTAAAAATTTTCGTGGGGTAGGCCACTACTATCTGAAATGCTATGTGGTAAGGTAGACAAGGTTTTAAGTCTGTTGTATCTAACATGATGGTACCTGGATTACAAGTCTCAATACAGCCCAATGCAATTAACAAGGCTTTTCTCTGAGAAGGGCAACTTTGGAGGACCTCCAAAGAAGACATCACACAAGGGGTTTGTGATAAATCCTCCACCACAGAGTAGTTCTAGGCAGCCCTTGCATTTGGGTTATGAGAATCTTTTTTAAATGCACCTTTTGGAATGCATGTCATTGTTTCTCCCAATGTCTTCTCTATCTGTAGAGGAAGAGATGGGAGGTCAACTTCTTTACCCTTCTTAGAAGCGCTTGGTTTACTATAATTGTGTGCTCTAGTCGATATGAAAGCATCGCCCCTAACCATATATATGTTTGTGGATGAGGGATTGTTCGGAGGCGGGCAGGTTTCTTGGTTTCCCCCTTCCATGCTTGCAGAGGCTTGAGTTGGATTTTGCCCATGCTGAAATGGATTAGTCAACACTGCTTGTTGTTGTTGTGTAAAAAACTTTTGGGCCTCTACAAGTCGAGGACATAGATGGGTCGGGTGGTCTTCCGTGCACAAGTTGCAAGGATACCTTTCCTTCCATTTTTCAGTGTTGTCCCCGTCAACATTATCGTTGGGTTTTTCATCCCCCTTACCCTTCTTTCATTGTTTTTTCTTCCCTTCAGGCCGCTGGGTGGCCTTTGGGTTAGTCGACTGTACTGTGTGTACTTCTGATGCTTGGGTAGGGAGAGTAGCCAAAGCAGTAGTTTGGCTCACCGCTGTGTGTTGTATGGATAACTGTTGCAACTGCTTTGTCAATTTCTCAGCGGGCTTGGTTTGTGCTAAACCAACAATACCATTGGCATGCGGTCCATCTCTCTATCTAGTTTTATCCAGTATTGAACATGGTGCATGTGGAAAGATGTTGTATAATAAATCAGACTGAGAATAGATGAGCTCAAAATATTGATCCCTTAGGATGGCATATTCTTCAGAGAAAACTCTAGATGTCACGACGTCTTTGGATAACTACAGGACCAAATACCTAAGGAACCATTCAAGCAGGAATGTTGGTGGGACCGGTACTATGGTTAAACTCTTCCAGTGTCTCCATTCTCGGATGTGATCAGAGATATGGTCCGCTATTGCCTATTCGAAATTAACGAGAAGCTCTGTGCCAGTGTCATATCTCACAGGTAACTGGAAATGTTTAAGAAAATCCATTGCTAGTTCACCAAAAGAAGAGCATCTTGAGCGATCGAGCTCAATGTACCATTTCGCAGCACTACCAATGAGAGTACGTTGAAACAATAGCAACTGAACGGAGTCATATTTCAATGAGTTAGATGAGCACCAAAGATGAAAGGTAGTCACATGATCTCCTGGATCTTCATTAGGCTTGGCTTCGAACTTTGGAATGTCCGAAGGCAACTTCGTCGGCATAGGAGGCCAACATGGATCGTGACAAATGGGGTCATTCAACAACCTTGTCAAATATGGCAAGTGTAAAATCGCCAGGAAAGGTAGTTTGGGTTGCTGCTGATAACCTAGGAAAAAGGGTCCTTGAGTTTGACTGGCACTAGGTTGCCAGGAAATGTTTGGCTGCTGGCCCGGATTCTAGTAGAAACCAGGGCCTTGACCAGCGTAAGGATTTTGCATATGTGGAGACATCATCGGCTGATTTCCCAAATATGACATAGATTGGTGGGCATGCATTGTATTCGAAGGACTTTGGGAAGGATTACTCCATGCTGGTCCCATGGGGATAGGCATAGTAGTTTGTTCGAGGTTCCATTGATTGTGTAAAGAAATACCCCAGATCGACATTCCAGAGGAGGGAACGGATCCTTTCCCTGAATTCCAAGGTCCTGTTAGGTTTTCCCCCTATGTAGGAATAGTACCCTGCCCAGGAGTAGATTGTCCAAAAATGGGTTTGCCCCTAGTCGAGAAAGTGGCTGACGAGAAGGTTTTGTTACCAAACGTTCCATTCCAAGAAAACAGTGTCGAACCTATCGACATACTATGCGAAGGTGGTCCTGGACTCCCTGCTCCAAATAAACTATTGTATGTAGGTTGTCCAGTGGATTACTAATGAAAACCATCGAGTGAAGGGGATGAAGGAGGGATATGACTTCCTGTGTAAGGAAAATCATTAAAAGGGATAGGAGTGCCCCCCATGTGACCTTGCAAAGGAGAGCTAGAGCTCCCTACCCCCAGACCCAAAGTCTGTAAAGTGGAGTAGGAAAGTACAAGACTTGTACCCAAACTAGGCATACCATATGAGAACGAAGGTCCTATCACACTTGGTGTGAAAGGGGTTGTGGCTACCACCAAAGATGGGTTCGAACCACTGTGCGAAGTAGTTACGGTCGAGGCCATGGTGGCTCGGACTAATGACGGTAAGTTAGGAGATGACAACTCTCCTGTGGTGACAACCATGGTGGGAATTGAAGAATTCCCAGAAGGAGTAACAACATTTGTTTCCATTGTTGTGTGCGACACTGTCTAGCGCTCATGAAATTGAATTGGTACAATAAAAGGTGCCAAGTAATCAATGGTTGGGATTTCAACCTGGCCAAGAGCGGTTTCTTCAAGGTCCAAAATGGTCGATTCCTCCGGGGGTTGTTCAGGTACAAAGGTTTCTAACCTGGTCACTTCAAAAGATCCTTGTTGGTCTAGCTTCCGCCTTAATGGTAGCAGGGGTGGCTCCAATGTAACCGACGGTAGGCCAAGAAGCCTTCGTGACCGATGGAGCTCAGGATCCTCCACTATGTGAGAATATCCAAGACACTCTAAGGTAGTCTAAATGCTCAAAAGTAACACACACTAAGAAAAAAGTCCCTAGAAGATAAGACAAGAAAACACTAAATTAGTTTGAAGAACAGTTACAACAACCAACACTAGAGCAACTTACCGGTGCAAGTGCAACTTGAACACAGAAGCACCCTCCGGGTATACTCTGCAAAGTGTGGCCTGATGTCTATCCTATGTACTGTGGTATACCCCCGTAGTCACCTGTGTATGTCCTGAACAAATATTGGCAACTAGGTTTCCAGCACGCGAACAGTCACCAGGCGGGTACAGTCAAAAGTCAGGTAGACCACAATGAGCAGGGTATTGAGCCCGAAACCTGTCAAGGGTATCGAGAGCAAATGGTTGAAAATAAAATTGAGGACCTCAAATGGATTCGATACCCATGAAGCCCCATGGAAAATGCAAATGACGGAATCCCAGAACAAGCCCTTTATATGTGTTCTCCACTACGATTGGTCTGGCTTTGGAGGGGTTATCTCCGCTACCTTTTCGCACGCGACCTCATGTTTATCCCCTGTGTTAGAGGGGGGTCCTAGATAAATTCCATGAAACTGGACTTAGACACTCCCTATCTTAGACTCCAATGTTTGATTTTAAATGGCCTTGAAGAGTTTCCTCTCCAACCTAATCCAAGGCCTTAGTCCTGAACTAGTTTGTGAACCCTACAAACATAAAAGTCTAGTAGATTTTAAATTTAGCTTTAATTTTATGGATTTGTCTTATGTCAAGGGGTATGAGGGTGAAAATGATGATGTGTAAAAGATGAAAGTGAAAAATGAATGAAAAATCTAGAAACAAAACTTTTACTGAATGCAAAATTTCAACAACTTTTCTAAAGAAATATTTTAAATTTTTTCTAAGATTTTGGACAACAAACTCAAAGGAATTTCACTTGACTATGAGCTACTTATAATGTTAAGCCCTGATGTTGTCTCATTACCCCTTAATTGGGGCATATTATATTAGTAATGTTATTTTATTT
>CBVK0100300884.1:0-12956 GCA_900067695.1 Picea abies
CGCTCTTCCGATCTCACTCTATTGAAATGCGAAGAACTATAATAATGGCATAAACATTAACAGTTTTATAATTTCAATTTATTTTATCTGTGTGTGTGTGTGTGTGCATAACAATATTTGTAGGTGAATCAGAGATGACGATGACGAGAGGAGGATGATGAGCGGCAACAATAGGTGAAGACACACATTTGTGTGTGAGTGGGAGGCCAGGGAGAGGGAGTTGTTCCCTCGCCCTCTTTCACAACTAATGGGCGTCGACATTTCCTATCTAGAAGGCCCATCATAGACATATTTTCACCATGATATGCTTAATAATTTCTTTAAATTGACCATGTTTAATAGTAGTTGTGGGAATTTTTGTATGTTTCTTAAATAAATGGTTCTTGAGATGGAATTTTATGAGTAATTGTGCCTTTTTTATCTAATATTCATGGTAAAGTATGCGTGTAGCACTAATCAAGTAGGTCGAACTCCCCTCAACAAGAGGAGGGTCCCAAGAATCAAGGGGCCTTGTCCCCCACATACCTCCAAGAGTGTTGCTATTCTATTAATGGCCACTCCTAGTAGACTAATGCTAAAAAATCAGAAGATATTGAGGAAGGATGTGTTATCCCCTTGTTTCCTCCTTGATCCAAGGACAGAGATCGAGTTCCAAATTGTATAAATATGCCTCTAGCATAGACAACAAGGGGAGGAAGAGCATAGAATTTGGATATTGAATTCATTTTTGCTAAAGAAGATTTTGTTTAGACTTGGAGCTCTAATCCTGATGTACAACTAATTTTGATCAATGAATATGCTTGTGTTCCTATCTTATTAGAGTTTTAAAGGTTCCTTGTGTTGCTTGGGTAGGGCCCACTCAAGAGGGCTCAAGGACCATGTTGTATTTTCTTGCCTTTTCCTTCATGTTAGTGTGTTATAATTTAATTTCTTGATTTCTCTTTAAAAATTAGATGGTCATGCATAACAATATCTAACTTTTGTTTAGATTATTAGACAGTTGTAATTTCCAGCAGGTTTTCTTGTAAAAGTGGTTGAAAGTCCATTGGGATGCTCAAGGGCATCTTTCCAAGGCTAAGAACCTTACTTACATTTCATTGTATTGTAGTCTAGCTTTGTCTATGCTTTGGAAATTTTTTACAAAATCTTTAGGACTCTTTTCATCATCATGTAGGAGTTTCCTATATAATGTTATAGTTCCTGTAGAACTGTCAAAGTTCTCATAGAAACTCACTGTAGCAAAGTTTTATCCAAAGTTTCTTGAATTTCTTACTTATCTTTTCAATGAAGTTAGCAATAGTTAATCATATAACAACATGGCTTGATATTGGCTCGAGGGTTAGGTGTAATTAGGCTCATTTATTCCATGCAATAGTTCATCTTCTTCCATGCATGCAACAAAATTAGTTTTTCTACTTTACAATTAGTTTGATTTTTTCTTACCACTCAGTTTGTTTCCTTTCATGCAATTAGACTAAGTTTTTTACTGCATATAGATTAGTTTCTCTTTCATTTGGTTTACTTCCATTCATTTAAGAAGCTTAAGTTTTTCATGTAATTTAGATTCCCTGCACAAGTTACAATCATATTTCATGCATTAAACCCATTGACCAATTTCAGACCTAGGTTGTTGTCAGTGCACTCTGCATACACTTTGGACATCACCTCTAAAGTTTGTACGAGCCCCTAGTTGACAACTAAAGTAACAAGATAAGCAGGCAATAGCATTATTCATACTATTCCAAGGCCCACCATTTTTTGGTGTCGTTGTTGGGGAGGTGCTAAAGATTTCACATCATTTCATTTTCCTTTATTTTTCAGTGACTTGGAGGAGTAGGAACAATAAGACACAAGGCCAACCTCAGTGTAGAATTTTTGTGGTGTAAAATCCCAAGTGCATTCACTACAAGTGAGTATTTATAACTCCTTGTCACATTCTTTGCATCTTAGAATGATATGAAAAGAAAAAAAATTAGCTTCATTTCTTTTATGTTCATTTATGACCCAACCTAGAGATAAGAAAGAATTTTTTTTACATAAAACCCCCACCCCAAAAACAGGTCCAAGTAATCTACAAGTTGGTTGTGAGACACTTGAAAGTTTCTTGGAAAGAGAATCCAAATAATTTGAAAATATCTCAGAAGAAGGTCAATCTCCTTCACCTCGTACCATGGTTGGTGAAGAATAGATGGTAGAACTATTTGAGTTTCCTATATGGGAAACCAATGGAGAAACTAAAATGGAAAATATTAATCCTTCTGCCTTACCTCATTTCCATGGTCTTTTTTTAGAAGATCCTAACACCTTCTTGTTTGAGTTTGTAGTTATATGAAGGACTTATGATTATACTAAAAATGAGAAAAAGCTCAAACTCTTTCCCTCTACTCTAAAGGATTCAACTCTAAGATGGTTCATGGTATTGGAAGGAAAAAACATCACAAGTTTGGCCCAAATGAAGAACATCTTTAGTGAAAAGTACATGGATTATTATAGAGCAAGGGAAAAGAGATGAGATCTTCAGAATGACTCAAGGACCTCATGAATCTTTAGAAGTCTTTGAAGAGAGATTTCAACTAAGCTATAAAAGAGCTCACAACTACACTCTGGATGAAGAGTCACTCTTCACTCAAGATTGTATTACACATAGGAGTAAGAGAAGATCTCATGGAAACATTGTATCTCTTATCAAATGGAGATATCTACCAGATGGATTATGATGATGTCAAACAAATATTCAAGAATCATTTCATATCCTCAACGATGAAAGGTAGAAATGGTAAAGGGATGGTATCTCAATCTTCTAATCATGCAATCCATATCAAAACTGAAATAGGAGGATTATTAAAAGATATCAAAATGAATATTTTTCATTACTTAGCTATGCAAATGGATTCATCCAAGGGGTCATATCATATGCATTTAGCCATATATATTTAGCCAACTTACTATATGTGTTGAAAAGAAATATTGTATCCTTTGCATGGGATTACAAGGATATGAAAGGAATCCATCCTTCCATCTGTACTCATCATATTTACATCAAGGAATATTACAGACCTATTAGGCAGCCTCAATAAAATACATTGTCAAATAAAATACAAAACCTTGCAAGTTTCATTTATCCACTCTCAGATAGTGAGTGGGTCTCCCCCCTGGTTATTGTTCCTAAGAAGAATGGGAAATGGAGGATATGTGTGGACTATAGGGAACTAAACAAAGCTACAAGAAAGGATCATTCCCCCCTACCCTCCATTGACCAAGTCTTGGATGTCTTAGCTAGAAAAGAATATTTCTCATTCCTAGATGGATTCAATGGATTTAACCAGATTTAGATCAGTCCTGAAGACCAAGACAAGACAACCTTTAACTATCCCTGGGGCACCTTTGCTTATAAAATCCTCCCATTTGGCCTATGTAATGCCCCAACCACATTTCAAATAGCCATATTTAGCATATTTTCAAAACTTATCCATGACAAGGTAGAGATCTATATGGATGACTTCACTCCTTATGTAAACTTATTTGATGAAGACTTAGACAATCTTGATAAGGTTCTCTAGAGGTGTGAAGAAATGAACCTCTCCCTTATCCATGAAAAATGCAATATGATGATGAATGAAGGGATTGTGTTAGGACACCATCTATTCTCTAGAGGGATTGAAGTATACAAAAATAAAATATAGATAATCACACTAATACCTACCACTCTACAACCAAAAGACAATAGAAGTTTTCTTGGACATGGAGGTTACTACATGAGATTCAACAAGGACTTCAGTAAAATAACCTCTCCTCTTTTTACCCTATTATCCAAAGATGTAGATTATTGATGGACTTCTTTAAATGGTCAAGAAGCATTTGAAACCATCAAAGAAAGACTCTCAATAGCTCCTATTCTACAGGGTCCTAATTGGAATATTCCTTTCCATATTCATATTGATGCATCAAATAAATAAATAGGAGAAGTCTTGGGATAAAATGAAGATAAGAAGCCTTATGCAATCTATTTTATAAGCAAGAACTTGTCTAGTGCAGAGCTAAATTACATTGTCACTGAAAAGGAACTTTTAGCAGTAGTCCATGCTCTCAACAAGTTTAGACATTATGTTAGAAGGTATTAAGTTTTTGTACATGCTAATCATGCCATCATAAGATATTTAATGAATAAACCTGACATCAATGGTAGAATAATGAGGTGGATTTTATTATCACAACAGTTTGATCTAACCATTCTTGACAAACCTAGGAAGCAAAATGTTGTTGCAAATTTCTTATCTAGGTTAACAATTCCTACTAAAGAAGGCATGATAGATGATCATTTTCTAGATGAACACCTCTTTGCAATATCAACACAAACCCCCTATTTTGCTGACATAACCAACTATTTGACACATGGAGGTTTCCTCAACATTTTTCCTACTGGAAAAGATGAAAAATTGTCAGAAAGAGTAAAAAATATACTTGGGTGGCAGGATATATGTTCAAACTTGGGCCATACTAGGTTATAAGAATATGTATGAGAGAAGAATAATTACATGATATCCTCCATGCCTGTCATGATGAACCATGTGGAGGAAACTATGCAACAAAGAGGACAACCTACAAGATATTGCAATCGGATATTATTGGCCAACATTATACATGGATGCTCAACAATATACCTTACATTGTGATTAATTTAAAAGGATGGGGAAGCCTACCAAGAGAAATGAAATGCCTTTTAAGCCTCATATATCACTAGAACCATTTGACAAGTGGGGTATGGACTTCATAGGCCCAACTAATCCACCTCCAGGGCCCAACTAATCCACCTCCAGGGTAGAAGAAGCACATACTAGTATGTACTGATTATTTGACCAAGTGGGATGAAGTGAAGGCTATGAAGGATGCTATAGAGTAAAGGGTAGTTGAATTCCTCCAAAAAATATTATTCTCAAGATTTGGATATCCCAGAGAGATAGTCACAGACCAAGGAGCTCATTTATCATCAAGGGTCATTGAGAAAATTATGCAACAACACCACATCTATCACATAAAATCAACACCATACCATCCACAAGAAAATGGACAAGCTAAAGTCACCAACAGAGAATTGGAAAATATCCTCACCAAGACAGTAAGCATGAACAAGAAGAACTAGTCAAATAAATTCATAGAAGCAGTATGGGCATACAATATTACATGTAAGACTATCACAGAGCTTACACCCTTTGAGTTGGTCTATGGTAAGAAATTTGTGATCCCTATTGAGTCTGAATATCTCACTTTCAGAACAACATCTGAATTAGATATGGATATCTCATTAGCTCAACAAGAGAGATTGAATCAACTGAATTCCTTAGATGAGTACAAGATGCAAGCACTTTTCAACACTGAAGTAGTGTAGCTAGAAAGGAAAGATTGGCATGACAAAAAAATCAATCATGGAAAGTTCAAAGAAGGGGACTGGGCCCCATTGTTTGATTCAAGATTCAAGGAATTTAAAGGGAAGTTGATGATCAGGTTGCTAGGACCATACCTAATTGAAAAATATCATGATAATGGTTTAGTTCAAATCAAAACCATAGATGAAGAAGACATTCCCTTGTTAGTGAATGGATTTAGGCAAATTCTACACTAAGACTTTGACGAGGGAAGAATTTATAGCAACAATGAAGGCAATATGGATGTGATTAACATCAAAGATGCTCTCAATCCATACAACTAATAAGGAATGATATAATAAATTAAAAAAGAGAAAAAAATAAAAATAAAAATAAAAATGAATAAAATATTTAGATGAAAAATTCACTGGCACATTTAGGACAGGTCTTTGATTGAAAACCTCCATGGAGGCAGTCTCAAATCTAATAAATAAAGAAATTTCCTCATCAGGAAAACCTCCCAGATGCTTGATAAGTCAGGACACTGGTGAAAACCAACAATGACACATTTTTCTTGAAGGAAAAAGAGAAAGAGAAAAAAGAAATAGTATAATAATGTTTATGTTTTGCGGGTACCAAGTAACTCCATCTCGACAAAAATATGCACAAGAAGCAAAGGATTAGAAACATACAATCATCTACAACAATAAAAGAGCGGTGAGTTTCTGCACATTAATCATCATTTTCATAAATTACACTTTCCATACTATCATATCTAAGGTCAAAATAAAAAAGATCCTTGCTTCCCTCCATTAGTTTACATTTCTCATTTTCCCAATTTGCATTTTTTCCCTCTTTCCCAAGTAAACAATGACCTACATGATAATATACATGAAAACATAATTACTATAGGGTCATTTTGAATAAATGAAATATATGTTTCCATCACATAAACAATTTTGATCATAACCACATCAACACAACTAACATCATCAAAATCTCATCCTCTGGATTGCCTGAAAGAATCCTACAGGATCCTCTGCACCCTACAATAAAAAAATTACATCATGGAACTCTATGCAATTCAAAGGAATTATACAATTACAAAAGTCCTCAAAATGGTCTAGAAACAAAGAAAAATTGCAACTTTATCTCTTCCACATTTCTACAGGATAACATAAATTACTATAGGGTCATTTTGAATAAATGAAAGATAGGTTTCCATCACATAAACAATTGTTATCATAACCACATCAACATTATCAACATCAACACAACCAACATCATCAAAATCTCATCCTTTGCACTGCCTGAAAGAATCCTACAAGATCCTCTACACCCTACAATAAAAGAGTTACATCAAGGGACTCTATGCAATCCAAAGGAATTCTACAATTACAAAAAGTCCTCTAAATGGTCTAGCAACAAAGAAAATTGAAACCTTTTCTCTTCCACATTTCTACAGGATACTTTGTTCCTATAGAAAATTTCTAGTATCATGTAGAAAAAAGATTCAAATCAACACGCACAATACTCATCACATTCATTGACCAACAAAATATCATAAAGTTAACCTAAAGTACTACCATGAATTGCTACTCTCCATACTTTTCATTTTTGCAACATATAAAATTTTAAACCCATACACATTATTCGTGGTCAATATTTAAAAGAAATGAAAGGTGATGAGAACAAGGATTTCATCATACATCATTTCACGGGGAGAGCATGATTCATGGTTAAATGAGCTGACACATCATTCAAGTTAGTGAATCATTCAAATGAATTCGAAGATCACAACAATGTGGGACAATGAGTACACAGTCATCATACCGAGAACTGGAGATAAGACAGGAGATAAGCCCGAAATTCACGCTCATAATTAATAGTAAAATATGTTAGCCACCATTTTCAAAGCTTCCAAAATGCAGAGGAGTCTTTTAGAAATGTAGAGAGACCAGGAATGCAAGCTAGAAGAACATGTTACATGGGAAAATAACCAACCAAAGAATCTAAGGTTTGTTGCAGAAAGGTAGTTGTTAAACTGTTCAAGTTTTTTTTCACAAGAATTGCTCATATCGTTGTTGTTACTCGTCGAAATTACCCTAGATTTTTGTTTAATTTGTTTTTATGAACGTCATATGGTCGAATTTTTTGTTGGGCCTACACAGTTAATTTCGTGGGTAATGGTCTTCACAGTCTTGTAGAAACTGCTTAGGAAAACCCTCTCTCTCCCTGTTTTTTTCCTCGACCCATTTTGATCCGGATGGATCTAGGGAACATCAAAGAAGTTTCAGAAGTGTCCCAGAATGCACAGAAATATCCTAGGAGGCTCAGAATGGCCTCAGTAGGCAAAGAAAGGGAAAAAATCAAAGTTCCCAAAACTCCATTAAAACAACATGATCGTTGAGAGCGCGTCGCAAGATTTCCAACGATGCAAACGACTCGTCAAACGGAGTTATGGATCAAACGTTATAAGCAGTCAAAGTTCAGTCAAACTTGGTCAAACAAGGAAAAGTTAAAGTGACACGTGGCACCACTGCAAGAGTGACACGTGGCACAACTAAGTTGGCAAGATGACGTGGCATGGCAGACACATGGGCACTTTCGGTGATGACATGTGTCAACTTCATTAGCAAATCAAATTGTGACAAGTGGCAGTTTTTTTAGTGGACTAGTTATATGGTGCCACGTGGCCCAGTGATGGGCTACCACGTGGCACCCCTTCCATGGCTGGAATAAGAAAAAGTTTATTCAACTCCCCAAGAGTCGAATTCATGACCTCCATACAACCCAAAGGCCCCACCTGTAAGCGCTAACCAGTACACCATGCATTGATTCTTATTTGTAATATGACTTAAATTATATTTAAGTTTAATAAAAGGTTCATTTGGGGGAGAAAAGAGCTAGGCCTTCGGCCCAGCCCTTCATTTAGCCAATGTAACCAACTTTCCAACCATGTACTTATGGTGTAACCGCCCGAAATTTATATAAAAAGGGGTCTCGACCCAAGTTCAGGACAACGTGTGCATTCGGAGCCATACACCAGTGCACGGAGCATGAGAGTGGAGCGTGCCTGTATGGCACGTATGACTTGGTATGGAAAATATGGCCTGGTACGAAATCCATATGGACTGTGCGGATTTTGACACGCAAATCGAGGCGAGGGTACCTCTTGGGTCCAAAAAGTGCCTGACTCGGATCAAGACGTGGAGACAGTCATTGTTAGGTAAAATGATGCCAAAAAAGTAGTGGTGATTTTAGTTTCCTGATCTGAGAAAAAAATCAGTAGCTTAATTCCAGAATGAGTCATTTATTGCAGATGCAGTGGCACGGTAACCGAGGCAGAGGTGTCTCTTGGGCCTGAAAGTGTCTGACTCAGATGGAGACGATTTGACAGTCACTTTTGGGTAATTTGACGACGCAAATTCAATGATGATGTATGTTTTTGCAGCAGAGATTCATATCAACAAGCTAAGTGTTGGAGAAGCCAATGTAAGCATGCTTTTCATTATGTTGTTTTGTCATTAATTGTTGCAGCATAGCATGTGTGTTATAGGTCTGAAGGAGCAGAGAGAAGTTGTAGCAAGTTAGCAAGATCAACTTATTCCTTCTATCTATTTGTTTCTTACCTTCCTTTCACATCAAATCAATCAATTATGTGTGACAGAGAAATTGTGGCACTTGCATGACAAGTGGCCAACAAAGCAGTTATGATTCTCGTGGGTTCCGAGATCTTTTGTATGGACTGCATATTTATGTTTTGGATCTGAGCAGCGGATCTAAGGACTTTTATGGCTCCATGTTGATGGGGGTCATATTTTATTCTTCATCTTTGTATGTATTGAGTATGTGGGAATGATGTCCATGTCAGCATCATGGATGCCTCACGAGTATGAGAACTTGTGGAGCCTGATACATTCCTGATCACATTTTGATCTCTTATTGTCGTCACTGAAGAGAGAGTTTGGCCTTACAACTTGTAAAGGAGAGACATCATTACATCGAGAAGAATAAAGCGACCAGGCTTTGGAGCATGACCGGGAGAGGTAGCCCACTGCAAGGGTGAACTCCGTTATCAAGTGAAGAGTCTTATCCATTATGTGTATTATGTTCTTATGATGTTTTTCTATGAATTTCCGCACATAGGATATTAAACGAAAACATGGCATAATTCACATAAGGAAGACTAAAGAGGTTTTCATTCACTTTGAATTCAATCAAATAAGACTTCAACTTTACCTTTTATTGCAAATCGCTCAAGTAAAATGATATATTACTGACCCTTTTGAAGGAGTGACAGAACAACCAATTATTGGAAACTTATCGCTCTCAGGTTCAGATCATGTGGTATCATAGCAGACTTGATATCGATTGCAGGTGTTGAAGCTAAGGATGGCAAGGTCACCAAATCAATCATGGTTCGATGAGCTCCAAGAACTCAATCAAATGCTTCAAGCGGAGAATGTTGGATTGAAGACATTGTTGCATGTTGCAGAAGAAGAGAACCAAAGGTTGCAAGAGCAGTTGCAAGCCATGAAGATGCAGATAGGGGAAGGCTCTACGAATGAGATGGTGATAATACCATCTTGTGACCATGGCAACTTCACCAGTTATGGGTGCGAGCATGACAGTGCAAATGCATGCACACTTTTTCAAGCAAATGAAGATGACCTACATGCATCCATAAACCAAGGAGGATTCCTAGAAGCATCTTCCACTAAATCTTCTCACCAGGAACAACTGGACACATCTCAAGAAGCAGACCAAGGGTCCCAGTTTGAGGTAGAGGTAAATAAACCATGTATAATTCCTTTTTTGATTAATGCTGATGATTCTTTTGAAATCCTTGAACAATATGCTTCTTGCATCAACTTAAAGTTGACGAGGAAAATGGGATACGAAGGAGGAGGCCTTGGAACCAATGGCCAAGGTATTGTCGATCCCATTGAGGCAGTGGTTTGGCCTCGACATGCCAAGACAGGCTATGTCCCAAAGGATGTTGGAGAAAGCTCCAAAACCATTCGTGAAGAAGACCCCAGGACAGTCACTAAGACTCCATAGGTCAACAGTTCATCAAGAGATGGAATTGATTCAGTGCAGGGCGAGAGCACCACTTCTCATGATCGAGGATTAAAGACATCTCCAGGGAGAGATGAGCATCACAGTGACATAGTTGAGACCAACTCTTCTTGCTAGTCTGACTCCAGAGGAAACTCACCGAGGTATAAGAAATCTCGAAACTCTAAAATGCCATTTGATTATAAGTATGGTAATCATATAAAACAAAGCTTTTTGCATCAAAGACCATGCACTTTTTTTGGATTGAATAACCATGCAGTGTCCCAGTGTTGGAAGAGAAAATCCTTGTGCAGGAAGGTTATGGCAACCAGGAGAAGGACGAGGATGGCAGATTATTTTCCACACACGGAAAAGAGCAGGGGGAATGCACCTCTAAAGGAGAAAGGCTACTGTAGCCATTGTAGCAAAGATGGGCATCATGAGGCCACTTGTTGGGCCTTACATCCAGATCTACGTCCAAAGAGGGACAAGAAGACCAGACAGACATCAAAGAAGTTTCAGAAGTGTCCTAGAATGCACAGAGGTATCTTAGGAGACTCATAATGGCCTCAGCAGGCAAAGAAAGGGAAAAAATAAAAGTTCCCAAAACTCCATTAAAATGACATGATCACTAAGAGCGCATCACAAGATTTCCAACGGTGCAAACGACTCGTCAAATGGAGTTACGGATCAAACGTTATAAGCGGTCAAAGTTCAATCAAACTTGGTAAGACAGGGAAAAGTCAAAGTGACACGTGGCATCACTGTAAGAGTAACACGTGGCACAACTGAGTTGGTAAGATGATGTGGCATGGCAGACACATGGGCACTTTCGGTGATGACATGTGTCAACTTCATTGGCAAATCAAATTGTGACAAGTGGCAGTTTTTTTAGTGGACCAGTTATATGGTGCCACGTGGCCCAGTGATAGGCTACCATGTGGAAACCCTTCCATGGCTAGAATAAGAAAAAGTTTATTCGAATCCCCAAGAGTCGAATTCATGACCTCCATACAACCCAAAGGCCCCACCCATAAGCATTAACCACTACACCATGCATTGATTCCTATTTGTAATATGACTTAAATTATATTTAGTTTAATAAAAGGTTCATTTGGGGGAGAAAAGGGCTAGGCCTTCGGCCCAGCCCTTGGTTCCATAGTGCACCATACAACTACATCCTCCACTAGCCCTAGGGTCTTATCCATCCGCCATGCAATTAACCAAACCGCCTCCAAATATAACAATTCCACCATTTTCGTCGCCAGTTTATAACCTCCACCATTTTCAGCAAGCATGCCAAAATTTAGTTATAAAACATGTGTTAAAACAGAGGTCCATGGGATTCGACCCCAGAACCTCCACCAAACTGGATGCCTTAATTTAGCCAATGTAACTAACTTGCCAACCATGTACTTATGGTGTAACCGCCCGAAATTTATATAAAAAGGGGTCTCGACCCGAGTTCGGGACAACGTGTGCATTCGGAGCCACACACCAGTGCACAGAGCATGAGAGTGGAGCGTTCCTGTATGGACCGTACGCCCTGGTATGGAATCCATACAGACTGTGTGGATTTTGGCATGCAAATCGAGGCGAGGGTGCCTCTTGGGTCCAGAAAGTGCCCGACTCGGATCGAGACGTGGAGACAGTCATTTTTAGGTAAAATGACGCCACAAACACAGTGGTGATTTTAGTTTCCTGATATGAGAAAAACTTCAGTAGCTTAATTCTAGAATGAGTCATTTATTGCAGATGCAGTGGCACGGTAACTGAGGCAGAGGTGTCTCTTAGGCCTGAAAGTGTCCGACTTGGATGGAGACGATTTAATAGTCATTTGTGGGTAATTCGACGATGCGAATTCAATGACGATGTTTGCTTTTGCAGCAGAGCTTCATATCAACAAGCTAAGTGTTGGAGAAGCCAATGTAAGCACGCTTTTCATTATGTTATTTTGTCATTAATTGTTGCAGCATAGCATGCGTGTTATAGGTCTGAAGGAGCAGAGAGAAGTTGTAGCAAGTGAGCAAGATTGGCTTATTCCTTCTATCTATTTGTTTCTTATCTTCCTTTCACATCAAATCAATCAGTTATATGTGACAGAGAAATTGTGGCACTTGCATGACAAGTGGCCAACAAAGTAGTTATGATTCTCGTGGGTTCTGAGATCTTTTGTATGGACTGTATATTTATGTTTTGGATCTGAGCAGCAGATCTAAGGCTTTTTATGGCTCCATGTTGATGGGGATCATATTTTATTCTTCATCTTTTTATGTATTGAGTATGTGGGAATGATGTCCATGTCAGCATCATGGATGCCTCATGAGTATGAGAACTTATGAAGCCTGATACATTCTTGATCACATTTTGATCTCTTGTTGTCGTCACCGAAGAGAGACTTTGGCCTTACAACTTGTAAAGGAGAGACATCATTACATCAAGAAGAATAAAGTGGCCAGGCTTTGGAGCATGGCCGGGAGAGGTAGCCCACTGCAAGGGTGAACTTCGTTATCAAGTGAAGTGTTTTATCCA